>VVHJ01008358.1:8397-23561 GCA_015107715.1 Tylochromis polylepis | reverse complement strand
CAAACAGTCAGAAACAGACTCCATGAGGGCCCGACGTCCACAGGTGAGGGTTGTGCTTACAGCCCAACACCGTGCAGGACATTTGACATTTGCCAGAGAACACCAAGATTGGCAAGTTTGCCACTGGCGCCCTGTGCTCTTCACAGATGAAAGCACATTCACACTGAGCACATGTGACAGATGTGACAGAGTCTGGAGACGCCGTGGAGAATGTTCTGCTGCCTGCAACATCCTCCAGCATGACCGGTTTGGCAGTGGGTCAGTAAGGGTGTGGGGTGGCATTTCTTTGGGGGACCGCACAGCCCTCCATGTGCTCACCAGAGGTAGCCTGACTGCCATTAGGTACCCAGATGAGATCCTCAGACCCCTTGTGAGACCATATGCTGGTGCAGTTGGCCCTGGGTTCCTCCTAATGCAAGACAATGCTAGACCTCATGTGGCTGGAGTGTGTCAGCAGTTCCTGCAAAACGAAGGCATTGATGCTATGGACTGGCCCGCCCATTCCCCAGACCTGAATCCAACTGAGCACATCTGGGACATCATGTCTTGCTCCATCCACCAACGCCACGTTGCACCACAGACTGTCCTAGATTTCCTATTTCCTAGATCTAATTGAGTTTTATGTATGTGACTAGAGAACGGCCACATATGCAGTACATCTTATAAGTTACTTTTAATATAAAGATCACAAAGCTACTTCAAGCTATATATATGACTATTTAACATTCGTACGTGTTTGTTTTTCTTTCTCATTCTGTCGTTCTCCTCCACCTCCACAGCTCTCCTTCCTCTCTCATCGCTTCCTCGTCACCTCAAGCCTTATTTCCTGAAATGAAGTCAGGCCTCTAACACATTAAAACATGCATAAACATGCTCATTTATTCCCAATGTTGTCACAATTATATCTGGTCACCAGATAAGTCATGCAGCCCTCCCATTTCCAGACAGCTGACAATGACAACAACAGCAGCTGGTTGTAAGCTAGCATAATGCCAGCTAATATTTGGTTTGAATGTCCAAAAAAATCACCTCTGATAAACAGTTTGATTACATTCTCACATTGTTTAAGACTTTATTCAGCAAGTGTCCAAATCAGAAAAACGTTAGCTCCACCTCAGACAGTTTCACTAACAGCAGCATTTACCAATAGAAAAGTTCAGGATGTCTTCAGCAACTCACCTCAGTTTTACTGTCTTCAGAGAGAAGTGAGCCTCATTGACTCGTCAACTCGTATTGGACTCCCTTCACAATGTTTTACAGCCTCCTCCAGAGTAAGTAGAGGTGGACACATATTGACAGCTGAGGTAAACAGCAGCCTGAGACCGTACACTCACTACACATGAATATGTTTGTCCTACAGCAGCCACCGTAAGTAAGATTATCCACTTGAATTGGGAGAGGTAAGAAAACAAATTTCAGTTGACTGCAATCTACTGACATCTAGTAAGGAAATTTTACATACTGTAACTTTAAGTGATAGTATGAATGTCTTTATGGAGGGTCTGTAATAAGGCAGGTTACTTTCCCCAAGCTTTTGTTTTGTTTGTTGTACTTTTTAAATGAGGCTTTTATTTTAGCCCCTAAAAGTACAGCGTGTTTACAATGTAAAGTGTGGAAATACTGTTTTTTGACTAAAATACACTGAAGTTACTCAGTTCTTCAAATTTCTGACCAATATTTTTAGGTTATTTAAATGTGCAATTTCACAAAAATTACTTTCAAATTTTATTTTAAATCTGGGGACATTACACCCTCAATGACAAGCCCTATTATGATGTGCTATCTTTATATATTTTATAGCCCGACTCTGTTCTATGTTAAAATATATTGAGGATTGCAGTTTGTGACATCATGATTTGGACCCTTGCACAATTTTTTCTCTAAACCAGTTCAGAAATAGCTCATATTCCCAAAAACCACAAATAATTTTCAAGAATTTTTTTTTGTTGTTGTTGAAACTGCTGCAGCTGTGTAACTGAAGGATAAATGTTCTTACATGACTAGGAAATCTCCTTCGAAGCTTTCAGAAGATGGTTTATTATTTTAACAGTCATGGTTACAGATTTCAGTCAGATTCTTTTTCTTTTATACAGTGAGCAGTGCTGCAGTGGTATAACAGGTTAAAGGTAACAGACAGTAGCAGTGATTCTCTTTATAAATGTGACATTTTTGCCGCATGAATAATGAAGATTTTGATTAGTCATTTTCCCGGTTTAGCTTTTGCCTGGATGGGCTTTTTACGCTGATGCAGTTGGAGCTGAGCTGGGGGGAGAGGTTTGCGGCTCTGGCAGGCCCTGTTTCCTGATAAAGAGAGAACTGGGTCTTTAGGAGGAAATCGAGAGCATTCGCACTTTAAGGAGCTCAGTGTCTCTGATTTGGCACGTGGGCCAACCACAACAGGAGGACAGGTCTTGGGGATGATGGTGGTCATGGTCCGAGTCAGGACCCTTCCTCTTCTGGACCCCAGAGAAGGAGCTGGTGAAGGTTTCTGCTTCTTGTCTGGACCTTTGCTCTCCTGTTCTTTGGACTGCGACTGTTGCTGACTGTTGGACTGCCAGCTTTGCATCTTAGACTCCAAGTCTTTCAGAGCCTGGTCAGTGTATGCCTGCAGTTCAGTGCGCACCCCTGAAATCTGAACTTGAAACTCATCCTTTAAGGCCTTTGTTCTGGCCTCAAGCTTTTCCTCAAACATTGCACACATCTCCTCTTCCTCCTTCAGACAGATCTCATGTTTGCGCTCATGTGTCAACACTTGTTTTTCCTCTTCACCACTCACTTCCTCACCATCAGCTTCCACGCTAACCTGTGCGAGCTCGATTTCTTTCACTTTTTGCACTACCTCCAGTATGCTGCTCTTTGGGAGTCGCACACCCACTTGTGATCTGATCTGGTTACGTACCTGTTGGAAAACAGACTGCATCTTTCCTTGCGGCTCCTTTTCTGCAGGTGCACTGTCCTCCGAACGCTTATCATCCGGATTGAGAGCACAGGCATGCTCCTCTGGTGCAGCAGCATTGTTCTGTGGTTGCTCCTGTTGTTCACTGTTCACCAGTATTTCAGGATTTTTCTCTGAGAAAGACTCACTCATTCTAATTTTCAAGCTTGTCCGCCTCCTTTGAACTGAGCTGCTATAATCATTTGAGGAGCGCAACTCGGTTGAACAGCACATACTCTACCCCTCCCATGTCACACTATTAAATCATACAATAGTAGTAGTTGTGTAATACAGCTACAATTATTTGATCACGCGTGTTATGTTCCTTTGTCTGCATGTGTGTCGTTGCATCCCTTGACAACATTAAGCCTCCTGGTAACTGCATGAAAAACAATGATCTTCAGGGACAGCTGGAACACTGAGGGCTGGGTTTGAGTTTCTCATTAGTGATTAGTGAGCCGTTACTGGAAAGTAGAGCTTCAACAGACGACTAACAAATCTGCTGTTTGACAGAGGATTGGACTGGATACGTTCTTTTGTGAAATATACGAGGTTGATAGGCATTTAATTATACTGTTTGTGTGCACGTCTGTGTACTATACACAATCTGGATGTAGCTTTTTTAAAAATTGACGGGCTGTTCTTTGCTTCTTTGGGCCATTTAGTTGATGTTTAGTGCAGAGAAACCTCAACTGTGCTATTTGTGCTCGGGGTCATGGGCTCATCAGCTCATTTGGATGCGGTGCAGGATTTAGGGATAACTGACAGGATCTATCATACATGCACCGCATTTGTAGTTCTTTCAGCAGTATCCTTTAGATTTGATGCAGGATCCTTGAATGGGATTGGTTCTGCCTTTAGGGGCTGTTTTGCCTGCTCTTCACACCGAGGCCTGTCGATTTATATCATATGGAGCTTTAATCTCATTAAAACATCTATTTTTTTCATTATCTTTTCTCTTCTTTTGTGATGAACATTGTTGTATAATAAACTGGCACAGTCTGACTCGTTCCTATATAGATCCCATTTGCACCTTCTGTGAACACGTTACATGAACCATGACTGAGTTAGGGTCAATTTGATTTTTAATGATAATGAAATAGTTTTAAAATCAGTGGAAAACTGCATATGAAAGAGGAAGATTGATGGAATGGGGGGTTAGGGGTATTTTAAAACACATGAGGGTTCACTCAGCATAAACCCTTTGAGCCAATGAGAGTTCGGGATGCGTGAGCCTCCTCTTGCCACTAAACACTAACATATGGGCCTCTTCTTCTTGTCCTAGAAAAAAAAATGCAGCTGTAATTCAAAACCTGTCTGGACAATTCATTTTTGTGTTTCCTTTTTGAAGAATAATGTTTGGATGCAAAAACACATTATCAAACCATACAGAGCAACTCACAACACTTTTTTTTTTTCATAAGCAAAATTAAATTTTCTGCACATCTCTGGATGGGTCTAGTTGTTGTCTCTCATCGTGAGCAGCATCAGTCAGTGATGATGACTTTTGTTTTTGGCTTTTTTATGAGATCTATAGTTTTGAAGTGATTTTTTCCCCAAGTAATCATTGCATAACAGCAAAAGTACACAAAGCATTGGCACGCTCTCCTCCTCCAGTGCCTCCTCCTCATTGGTGGGAGTGGGTTTAGACACTTCCTGCCCGGCTTTTAAATTCAGGCGTTCGCCACAGATTTCATTTGGACTGTCAGGTCACGTCACCTCCAGCAAAGATGGTGAGTTGCTCTTCACCGATGAACCCCCTTATTGGCTTCTTTCTCCTATCTCAGGTCGCTCTGAGAATTTGTGTTTGCATGGAAGTAATA
The DNA here is from genome assembly GCA_015107715.1 of Tylochromis polylepis. NCBI lineage: Eukaryota > Metazoa > Chordata > Actinopteri > Cichliformes > Cichlidae > Tylochromis > Tylochromis polylepis. Next base: position 18,803 of record VVHJ01008358.1, on the reverse strand, counting down.
TATATATAATAAGCTGTTCTTTTTCTGTAAGTCGTGACTTTCGGTGTGTTACTTTTAATCGCAGACAACATACACAGACAAAGGCGAGAAGGTAAATAACTTATTCATGTGTGTTGCAATGCAGAGATTATTTAATCACTGACTACAACCTGGTTTCAGGATTATTAGATTAAAAATAAAACTTGCATATGTGACTGATTTTTGTTATTTCTTTTTGTCTTCAGCATGAGCAGGGAAGATTCCTCTGCTTTGATCACTTAACGTTCTGGGTTGGAAATGCAAAGCAGGTAAGTTAGCTCCAGTTTTCTACTTTTCTTTTAGCTGGGGCAACATAAACTCTGGAGTTTTATTGGTCATCCCAAGGGGTGGAGGGAACACGGCACACAAAACACCAGACCACATACTCATTTTCCCACCTCCAAGAAACCCTGCCCCACAAACACCATCAAAACTCTTCACCAGGAGATGGCGCTAAAGCCAGTCTGTTGCAAACATGGCCAATTTCAGTAGACTGTGACTCAGTTCCCCATTTCCTCATGTTTTCGTTTGTCTCCAACAGGCTGCATCGTATTACTGCAACAAGCTTGGATTTGAGGCTTTGGCTTACCAAGGTTTGGAGACGGGCAGTCGTGAAGTGGTGTCACATGTAGTCAAACAAGGCAAGGTAAAGAGCACTCAGTGCCCGCAGCCCAAAAGAAGGGAAATCAGTTTAAAGCACTTACACAAATTTTCTTACAATGTGCAGATTTGTTAAGTGATGTTAATTGTAACAAAAGACACACACTAGACTCAAGTGAAAGCTAAAGATGCACAGAGGCAGGAGTTTAATCATGTCGATGTGTTCACTCTGTATTTCACAGATCATTTATGTGTTCTCATCTGCCCTCAATCCTGGAAACAAAGGTATGGCACTGATAAGGAGCTGGGTTCCTGCAGTAGTCACAGTTACTTTTAGAATTACTTTTGACTTTTTTTGGCATTCCCCTTTAACAGGTTCATTTGTAAGACGTCTACCATTTTGTTTCATTTTTAGATATATATATACTACTACAATACTATTTTGTGCATTCTTCCTTTTGCCAGACTTGAAGTGATAGAGCCCAGTATTTTGCCAGACTCTATAAAATATATTTCGACTGGTCTGCGGTAAGAACCTTGGTGCCATAACTGAGCCCTTATGATCAATTTGAATAAACAAGGAAGGAAGAAATTGTTGAAAACATATTATTTTGATGTGCTTTGGTGAAAAGTCCCACTCAAAACAATCCCTTTTAGTACACATTCACTATACATAAAATATATGGTAAAAAAAAAAGAAAGTGTTTTAGGAAACCTTTGAATCACATATTCATTCACAGCTGAAGAAAATGTCTCTCCTTGTCATGTTTTTAGAGATGGGGGATCATTTGGTTAAGCATGGGGACGGAGTGAAGGACATTGCATTTACAGTGGAGGACTGTGACTTTCTGGTGCAGGTAATGCTTCAGGTTTTATTTGCAGATGCATCCTCAGCCATTTTTTAAGTTAGTAATTGAAAAAGCTCTTGCTTCCATAATTAACATTATTTCCCAAACAGAAAGCCCAGGCACGAGGGGCAATCATTATAAAGGAGCCCTACACTCTGGAGGACAAGTATGGTAAAGTCAGGCTGGCTGTGCTGCAAACCGTAAGTGCTGTCCATTTATACTGAATATGTTAGATACTATGATTCAGGGCTTTATGAAAAAAGTTGGAAACATCAGAAAATCCAGGATTTTGAATTTGCTTTTGTTTGCTTCAGTACGGTGACACCACTCACACATTTGTGGAGAGGACAGGATACAGTGGCTTGTTTCTGCCTGGTTTCCATCCTCCTCTGTTCAAGGACCCCTTTCTCAACAAACTGTGAGTAAACAGAAATTATTCCGGATGTTTTTGTAAAATGATAATGTGTATTTCTGTCTGAATCACAGCTGACTGAATTATTTGTTTGTTTTTTGCTTCCATGCAGCCCAAGTGGAGACCTGGACTTCATCGATCACGTCGTAGGAAACCAACCAGATGATGAGATGGTTTCAGTGGTGGAATGGTGAGGACTCGCAGCTAGTTCTTGTAGAGAGTGTGAAATAACAGTGTATCATATGTGCTGAAAACTAAAAGCCTCTGTGTTGGGGTGAAAAAAACTGCAGAAGCTGCAGGGAGCCTTGAAGATTTCCTAGATCAATGTTTTCAGTTGCAGCCCGGTTAGGTTAATCAAGTATTTGGTTAGGTTTAGAAAAAGATTGTGCTTCGGGTTAAAATATACCCTGTCAGTTATAATGTTAGCCACATCTTAGAGGATTTGTCCAGCAAAAATCCTCGAAAGCCTACTTTTGCCACTTGTTCTGCAGAAAAACAAGCCAGAAGGCGTATGAGAGGCGGAGCTAACGGGTGTTTGATTCTTACATAACTCCATTTTTTTGGCATGACTTGGGATCAGCATGACTTTGCATTAAATGGGCTTTCCACATCTGGATCTTGTTTTTTGGGGTTTTTTTTACCGCATTATTGGAAGTAAGGCAGTTCTCTAAATGAGCAAGCTCATTGGTTTAACCCCTGAAGAGGCATGTAACACTGGCTGGCAGTTTTCAGATGTGAAGAACCAAAATTTTTCTGGCTCATAAAAATGTCAGTCGGTGATGTTTTTACAGGCCAAAAATGTAACTCCTCAAATTTAGATAATGAGTTTGTGGAGTATGAAGCTTATGGTATAACTATAAATGTGAATTGCATAAATATGTACATAGCTTTTGCAACTCTGATTCTTTTATTTCATATATATATATATATATATATATATATATATATATATATATATATGAGAGAGAGATTTGCATATCTTCTATTTCTGATCCATCCCTTGTATGCTGTTTTTAGAATTTTTTTCATAGTTTTAAAATTACCATGCATTCTATTTATCCATTTTATATGTGGATTTTATTTTGTTTGCCATGTGAAGAAACGTGTTTCTTTACTGTGCATACTGTGCAAAACTTTGAAACTTAATTACACTGTGAGAGCAACTTCAAGAGTATTTGCGCCACAGCGGCAGCGGCTCCTAATCTGTGCTTCTTCATTTAACAGGTATCAGAGGAACCTTCTCTTTCACCGCTTCTGGTCTGTGGATGACAAGCAGCTTCAGACAGAATTCAGCGCCCTGCGCTCAATCGTAGTGGCAAACTACGAGGAGACCGTGAAAATGCCCATCAATGAGCCTGCAATAGGGAAGAGAAAGTCTCAAATCCAGGCATGTTGCTTACAGTTTGACTACTTTAATTAAACATCTGTGTTGCCAGATTAAAACCAGAGCTGAAGTACTAAATTTAACAAACATTAACCATGTGGTATGTGGACTAATAAGAACTTTATTGACTTACAGGAATACGTGGAGTACTATGGAGGTCCAGGAGTGCAGCATATCGCCATGAACACTTCAGATATCATTACTACAGTATGACAGCTAAAACACCCTGCTTACCTATGGAACAGGCTGAGTTATAAAAGCAGCTTAAATGTAATGTTGATTACCTTCTTTCCAGATCCGTAACCTGAAGGAGCGCGGGATGGAGTTCATGTCTGTGCCAGAGACTTACTACGACCAGCTGAGAGAGAAGTTGAAACACTCAAAGGTCAAAATCTCAGAGGACCTTGATGTCCTGCAGGTCAGAGCTAAAACCGCAAATTAACAAAGTTGAAAGAGTGATGATTCGTGATCCTTACGTTTATATGTCATATCCATGCCTGTAGCCAAAGCACAGTGGCCTTTTTTAAATTGTAGAACATGTTGACTCAATTCACTCTAATCACATTTTTTAAAAAGACTAAACGTGCATAGAACACATTTTGTCTTCATAATTAACAAAGAAATTTCCTCAAATCGACAAAATATTGTTTTATGACCTTACCATTACCCAGGAACTAAAGATCTTGGTGGACTACGATGACAATGGCTACCTACTTCAAATCTTCACCAAGCCGGTTCAGGATCGCCCCACTGTGTTCTTGGAAGTCATTCAGAGACACAATCACCAGGTGAGGGCACCACTGGCTAAACAAGCAGTGGAAATGTACTCTGCGGTATATTTAACATGTTATTAAGACAAAATAAAGGGCTTAAGGTTGCGATACACCTTCTCATCCACAGGGCTTTGGTGCAGGAAACTTCAAGTCTCTTTTTGAGGCTATTGAAGCAGACCAGCACGCTAGAGGCAATCTGACTGTTCTGACGCCAAATGGAGATTTAAAGAAAATGTGAACTCAGTGATGCAATCCTTTAAGAGCTCTGAAAACATGCTACATCCATCAACTTAGTATAAAAAGAATCCTCTGTTAAACATCCTTATGCCTGAAAATGTCTCAGATTGTGAGAAATATGCAAAACATGTATACTTAAGGTTTTCTTTATTTTTTGTGTGTTGCATGTTTGTTTGTTTTTTACATTTAATTGTTCATTTTATGTCTTTATCATTTCTCCTGATGCTTGCAAAAATTACATGAGTACAACATCAACTTTAAATCACAACGCAGTGCTTCCAGTTTTTATAAAACATCAACAGGAAAACCATTTTTATTAACACAAGCTTGACTCAAGCAAAACATCATCTAAGCTCTCATAAATGAAAACATTTAACTATACACTTTGTTAACTTTTAGAAAGTGAGGTCAACAGAAGCTGGGAGATTTAGCATGAAGTCTGGGATGTGATTTTCCCCTCCACTATTGTTTTTTTTTTCTCATAAACTGTGATAACTCTCCATGAGTCCCAAGTGTTTGTTCCTGTCCTGATTTATATATTGTTTATGGCAGCTTAGTATTAAACCATTATTCACTGAGCAACACATGTCTGCAATTCTTTGCATGTCGGCTTCCAAAATGCTGAATAGTTGCTGAACAGTGTTAAAAATGGCCTTCTGACACCTCTGGTTTAGGTTGTCACTTTTGCTCTTTAAATAATCAAGCCACTTAACAGATGATTAGTTCAAGGAGCCTCTGCAGCCGTCTGCCCCGCACAAACAAGGGATCTTTGTTTCCTCAATGGGAAACTTGTAGTCATAAGTAATCTCTTCATTGATGTTTATAGGCTGGCGGGAGTATATGACTATCTTCTTCTGAGACTCCACTGTGATGATCTTTGCGTAGCAGTTAGGCTGTAAGATAAAAATAAATATACCCCACAAAACTTTTAATGGGAATACCTTATTTGGAATCACTTTCATCTCTAACCACAGCACCGCAGGTTTTTACTCACATTGCAGCTGTGGTTGATAAACCTGGCTAAGTTCCCACATTTAGTAGCATCAATGATGGTGTCCTGATCCACCCGAAACAAATAGCTGCTTCCAATGCCCTCCTCCTCGTATCTCTGCTCCCTCATGTCAGCAATGACCTGAGGAGAAAGAAAACAGATGTGGCTTTCCCTCCATGTGAGGGTTGTTTATCACAATTGCTCTGCACGCATGGATGGAAACCACCCAGCACGACCCGAGGCCCCCAGTGGACCGGTGGACTAATTTAGAGAAACAATCGGGGGAAGAGGGGTTTGTTTAAAAGTGCATGTGTGGCATTTGTTGGATGTGTCATGAAAGTGTGTCGTTAGTTTGCGTCAGAATTACCTGCCGGATGATTTGTCCCACATACTCAATCACCATCTCGTCTGCAGCAATAGGCTCCATGGCAAACAGGCCCCACTCGTGGATGTAACTCCTACTGAAACGAATCCGCTTCCTTCGGAACTGACAGACGATATAACACGGGTCAGGACTGTCGCTCAAATGAGACAGTGCTGTGCAAAAATCTCAAGTCGCCCTCATTACTTTATATTTTGCTTCGTGAGTTTCAAAGTCAATAAATAATAAAGTCAAGTTTTTCTTTGGACATTTGCTGTTTTTTCAGTCACTTTCAGTACAATCCTTGCACTTGACCATTTTCAAAGGAATTATTTTTTTGTTTGTTTGGTTTAAATTGTATTTTAGGCACTTTGTTGCCAGCAGCATGTCACAAAAATACATCATTTGTTTCTTTTTTTTGTGTGTATCTATGAAAAATGACAAAGATAATACAATTTAACGGGATAAGATTGTATTTTAGCACCAACAAGAAGAAGTGGGCAAATAAAGAATTAGCACCTTATTTAAAGCTAAACTATTTAAAACTGATGAATCTGAAAGAAGAAATAGGAAGAAATCTAACAAAAACCTGACACAGAACCTGAAAGACTCAGTCAATCCTATTTTTCAGTATGCTCATCTTTACTAACATCCAAAGAAAAACTGAATGTATTTCAAGAAGCCTGGAGAGCTATTCCTGATGACTAATTAGAATAAATTACAAGAAAGCTGTCTAAGACAGTTCAGGCTGTGTGGAAGAATAAAGGTGGTCATATCAAATATTGACTTTCAAGCTTGTTAGAATTGTACAAACTCTGTTTTTGCCTTATATCCTGTATTTCCATGTTTGCTTATGTTTCAATAAATCTCCCATGTTCCCAACAAAACATAAAGAAAGGAGAGGTGGCTCAAGACTTAACAAAGTTAAAAAAAAAAAATACAATAGGTGTGAAATTATTTCTTTCTTTTTTCTTTAGAGTGCAGAACTAATGTTCTGTTTTGTTGTCTGCCCAAATAAAATCTAACAGTAAACTCATATCGACAGTTTTAGACTTCACTGTAGACTTCTTTCAAACCAGGCTTTTACAATCTGCTGATCTTCACCAACTTCCTGCTAACCTTGAGTTGGTTGAACTTGACCAGGTCACTGTCACAGCTGAAAGAGGACAGCAGCCGGCGCTGTTCACACCTGAAGTCAGACCCAGCTCGCAGTGAAGTGGGTTGCTGGGCTGGAATGCACGTTCCCTGATGAAAAATGTGTCAACATTAAATAGATAAACATTAAACTGGACACAGAAATCCTCACTGTCTGTCCTCTTTTAATACCTGAGCACTTGTAGATGGAAGCTCCGCAGCCAGCCGCGTGTTGTGCAGATATCTCATTTTATCCTTCCTGCTGATTTTGTAAAAACCTTCACTACGAGCAGAGCCCGTTCTATGGTGCGGCTGCCAGGATCTGTGCTCCTCATTCTTCTCTGTATGGACCTTAGTCAGTGAGCAGCAGTCAAGGATGTGAACAGCAGAATAATACACAAAGAGCAGTTTCAGCAGAAAAAACAAAACAAAACAAAAAAACTTTAAAATATCATTTAAAAACAATTTAACTGTTTCCTACAAAATAAAGAATCATTTCAACATAAAATACTGCCTGTCAGGATATGAGGATGAGGCATCCAGAGGGTGTCACTGAGCCACCCACAGCCATTATCCTGCACCTGCAGCCTTTCGTAGGTGCACTGCAGAAACCTTGCATCCTCTTCATCCAGGCCATCCTTCCAAACGCTATGAAGGATTTTCCTCTCTTCGTAGGGTGAACGCCACCTGTGAGGACGACTGTGAGAGGACAACGGACTGATTCTTTTCAGCGATCTCTCCCAGTGACGGGCTCGCCTTCTCTTCTTCAGCCTCCTCCATCGTTTTAGCCTCAGTAAGATTTTCTCTTTGTCCAACAGCTCAGGCATGTTCTCCAGTCCCTGTAGAGGCTTTGCTCTCACACCTGAACGGATCTGGACATCTTTCCCATCAATGCCGTCACATGAAGATTCAGAGACGCTGAATGGAGAGGACACTGTGATGGGGGAAACTCTGAAAATGTTATTACATGACAGAGGCATTGACGTTGCCGCCAACTGAGATTTCCTCTTGTGGACTATTGATCTTCTGGGCAGGATAATGTCTCTTCCTGGAGTTTTTGGGGCTGTGATGTACGGACTGCTGGGCAAGAGTGGGATAGGTGGTGGGCTGCTAAGGGGTGGGCTCACTGTGCTAAATTCTAAATCTGCTGTCCCTCTTCCAGGTGTCGCAGGAGCTCTCCCTGAGCTATAATGAGTCCACACACCTCTTTCGTCTCTGCCAGGAGTCTTAGGCATGTCCTGGCATAATGGGTATGATGCCATGAGGAGATCAGAGGGAGGCTGAGTGAGTCTATCACTTGCTGGAGAGAGGGAGAGGACTTCCTCTGAATTCTCACTTTCCAGTCCTGCCACTATTCCCTTGCCTGGTGTTAGCGGTCGTTCCTCCTCCTCCTCTGCAGCAGGCGATGATGGTCTGCTTTTTAAAAGGATGTCAGAGTCACTGTCCACCAAGCGGCCAGTTGGAGTGGGAGGTCTCAGGCTTTTTATGTTCTCTGGAGACTCCACTGTCCATTCAGGGATTTCCATCTGCATGTCAAGGCATGGCTCCACTGCTATACAGATTAACAAGGAATTTTTATACATAGATATTGTTACATGAGTGACAATTAAACCACTTTTGATTAACCTGATGACACTAACTTAACTGATCTATTGTTTTACAAGATATAGGACATGTAACCTGAGAGTCCTAGAGGTGATGGGGGCACCAGGTCCTGGGGTTTGCTGGTATGGAGCTCCATCATGGCATCTAAGTCGCAGTTGTCTTCATTGCAGGATGTGTACTGGTCCTCCTCCGTTTCCTGCCTTGGGAACAGCTCTGACCAGCCCTGGTGGTTCAGATCCAGCTGAGCACCAGGGGTCAGCGGTGCTGAGGGGGTAAGAGGGGGCTCGAGCTCCACTGAGTCCTCATCTGATGATATCACTATACACGCTTCACTCCCGGCGTCCTCGCTGTCCTCCTCGGTGTCTTCACCTTCAGTGGTCAGGTCAGAGGACGTGTCCTCAAAGCCCACCGAGGAGAGCGAATCTGAAGTGTCAGAGTCCGACGTGTGCTCGCTTTCCTCTGAAAAAACCTCTACATTTGAAAAAGAAGCAACACTGTTCAATGTTAAGATATGTGATTGTTAATGAGTGTTCAGCGTTGTATGAGATTTTAACATACCGCTATCTAAGCACTGCTCTTCGTCACATCGATCCTCCATCAGCCTATTTTCTTCCCCAGTATGATTACTGCCATCATGTTCATCACCACCATGAGCATCTCTGTCAGACTAATCAAAGTACCAGTTATATAATGCTGTCTCCAGAAGTTCAGACTTGTCAGTTAAAATTAAAATTTTAAGACTAAAAACTGAAAAAAGTAAAGGCACCACACTAAAATTTTGACCTAGGGCATTTTTCTCAATTTCTTATTTACTATTTCTTTTCTGTCTCTTCATTTACCAGGATGTGCGGCTCATCCTCATCCAGCACAAAAACCTTCACTTTTTCTGGTATCGGTTCTTCATCTTGAAGTATCTTATCTTCTTTCCCGGCATCACCATCATCATCATCATCACTGTCCAGGTCCAGTGGTCTCGCGTGTCTGCGTTTGGTTCTCTCAGATGTCGTTCTCACTATGTCGTCCCATTTTTTCACCTCTAATGCAACAAGTTAGAAACAGTTAAAGCAACAGTCTGGCACAGAAAGTTAATACACACTGAAATTTGAATTAATCGCACTGACCAGAACAATCGAGAGCAGAACCTGAGTCATTTCCTGTCTCGTCTGATCTTTTCCTTTTTACCTGCGTGAAAATTTTTTTTATTTAGGCATCACTTGGCAGTCAAAACCAGCTGTGCTTCAAAAAGATCTCCAGAAGAGATTACCTTGAAGGATGGCAGTGGTGGTTTTCTGCCCTGCCCACCAATGTTACTGAGGGGATTTAGGAATTTGTTTCCCTCTTCCACTCTTGCTGCTCCACATTTCAGAGGAGACTCTTGTATCTTAAATTAATCAAATGAGTTATAAGACCCACTGGCTCCAAACAACTACTCCCATTAAAAGATGCAAAATTTTTTGTTAATGTGCCCACTTTAAGAGACAACAAAGTATGTGAAGAAGGTTTTACCTTTGCCTTCTTCTCCTGATGCTCCCACCAGTCTTCAAATGCCTTGAAAGCGATCCCTTCAATCATTCTACGTGTAATGTCCTTCTTAATGATTGACTTCAGTTCATCCATGAGGATATCTAAAACTTTTTCTGTCGTGATCTTGTGGGGGTTTACCTGCACAGGTGGGTAGAGTGGTGGTGGCACAAAGGGGTTAAACCTTGGAAAAGGAGGTGCAGGCCAGGGAGGAGGAGGGAATGACAACGGTGCACCGCCATACCTTAGAGGATTCCCCTTATCCAAAGGACACCCCGGCTGTATGGGTAAAGGGAACATGTGCACAGGAGGTGGAACAGAGGGTGGCGCTATCAAAGGTGGAGGGGGTCTCAGGAAAGTTGGTAGGGGAGGAATTGGAGTAGGAGGTGGAATGGGGGGAGGAGGAATGGGGATGGCAGCTTTGTGGCCCGGAGGTGGCATCCATCCTGGAGGAGGGATGGGGATAGTGCCATCTGGCAGGCGAGGTGGAACAGGTGGAAGAGATGGGGGAAATCGAGGAAT
>VVHJ01008338.1:10032-26456 GCA_015107715.1 Tylochromis polylepis | reverse complement strand
TCTTTCAGCAAGACAACGACCCGAAACACTGCTCAAAATCCACTAAGGCATTCATGCAGAGGAACAAGTACAACGTTCTGGAATGGCCATCTCAGTCCCCAGACCTGAATATAATTGAAAATCTGTGGTGTGAGTTAAAGAGAGCTGTCCATGCTCGGAAGCCATCAAACCTGAATGAACTAGAGATGTTTTGTAAAGAGGAATGGTCCAAAATACCTTCAACCACAATCCAGACTCTCATTGGAACCTACAGGAAGCGTTTAGAGGCTGTAATTTCTGCAAAAGGCAGATCTACTAAATATTGATTTCATTTCTTTTTTTGTGGTGCCCAAATTTATGCACCTGCCTGATTTTGTTTAAACAATTATTGCACACTTTCTGTAAATCCAAAAAACTTCATTTCACTTCTCAAATATCACTGTGTGTGTCTCCTATATGATATATTTAACTGAAATTTTTTATCGTAACAACCAACGATTTATACAGGAAAATAATGACTATTAACAAGGTTGCCCAAACTTTTGCATCCCACTGTAGTTCTCCAGGCTTCTTGAAAGTTATTCAAAGCTTTTCTTTGGATGTTTCTGCCTTTTGTTCTGCTCTCCGTCAAGATGATCCCACACTGCTTCAATAATGTTGAGGTCTGAGCTCTGGGGAGGCCAATCCATGACTCATAGTTTTGCATTGTGTGTTTTTCTGTCCAGGTATGTTTTACTGCATTGGCAGTGTGTGGGGGATCATTTTCATACTGAAAAATGAAGCTGCTGCCATATCAATGATGATTTGACATGAAAATTTCACATTTTGATTCATGACTCCATCAGACCTGATGATTTCATGTCTGTTCTTGTGTAATTTCGCAAACCTCAGCATACCTGGCATACTTTCCCTTTCTTAAGAATGGCTTCTTGACAGCCGCCCTTCCACCGTGACCATTTCTGATGAGGCTTCAGTGAACAGTAAATGGATCAACTCAGCTTGTGTCAGGTCTTTGCTCGATTGTTTCCTATTTCTTAAAAGTATGACACTCAGATACTGTTCGTCTGCTGTGGATAGCTGTTTTAAGCCTGACACTGCACTGCATGCTAAAATAAATGCCTAGTTTTCAGCTAATAGCTCTTTGGGAATCACCTTGTTTTTATCTCTGTCAAACTATGTTACCTTTGCTATTTTTCAGAGATTCAACTAAAGAATTTGGAACAAATTATGTGTTGTTACAAAAGGATGCTAGTAACAAAGTACCTAAAGATACAAGTTAAAATTGGTTCTTTTGCAATTTTAATCAAAAGAATCATTTCATCTGACCGATGAATCAAATGTTAAGTGGCTTAACAAACATAAAATCATTCCTCTGAAAATGGAGAAGTACAAGGACTGAAAATGAGTATAAAAGCAGTTGATAGACCTCCAGAAAGCCTGGAGAATTATTGTTAAGAACGTCTGGGTCCTTGCAAGCAAAATATAAGGAAATGAGGGGTGGTATTGTTTACGACACATAAAATGTAATTCTTATAACAGCATTCAGCTTGCGTGGCTGTTTTTGCTTCACTTCACTGGAACAGCTTAACGTGAAATGATGAGAAATGTGAAATGACATCCTCCACAGTCACAAAGTTACATTTTTACTTTTTTTCTTGGGGGGTGTAGAAATCTGCAGTTCTTGTAAAAGTTTTTTTTTTCTTCCATATTTCATATTTTTACATATTGTCAGATGCCTTGAGTCACTAGCTGAGCATATGTGGAGATCTTTTAAACCATTTCTCTAAACCAATTGTCCTAATCACTTGTAAATCCTTCCAGTCAAGTGGCTTGTGAGAAGAAATCGATGACATTAAGCTGAGTAACCATAAACATCCTCTGTGGTCGTTTTCTCTCCACACTCCTGTTAAACATGCTACAGTGAACAAACTTCCTCTTCATTTGCCCCACATTTCATTCTGTGAATTCCTTTCATCAGTGTGGGTCACTGACTCTGTCTTTCTGCTCTTGCTCCTCCGGTGACCCGTGCTGCTTGTCCTGCATGTCTACAAGATATGCTTGTTGACCCCTTGCTCTTGTTGCCCTCACCCCCCCCTGCCGCCTGCTCATCTCGCCCTCCAGCTGGTTCCCTCCACTGTCCAGAAGCCACCGAGCTCTCCTGGCTTGAGTAGGATGGCTAATCTAGATAGCGGGAGGCCTCCCTCCTGCTAGCATACACAAGAGAAGGAAACCCTAATTGCTTATGTCATAAAGCTCTCTGACCCAGATAAGCCTTCACTCCCCAAAGCTGCTGAGATAAACCCCACTTTACCTCACCAAACCTGCCTCTCCTGATCCACCATCCCCCTCCTAACCTTTCCGCACCTTCTGCTACGTTATTAACACCCTGAGCAGGGGGAGAAGAAAATGTGCATTATGGGTTTTAAAGTTTGATGTCTTTGTATTTTTAAAAAAAAAATGAATAAGCATATAGCAAATGTATATAGTATGTATGTAAAACAAATGAATAACCTAACTGAAATGCAGGAGCACTCTAACTCAACTCATATTGCTAAATTTTTAAGGACTTGCTGTTGTATGTGAGTAATAAGGGAGGTTGTGATGAAGTGACTAGAAGGCAAAAACAAAGCCTGACTTAATAAAGCTGGTGATGACTAAGTGTGCGTCCAATGAAAGCTGATCTAAAGTCATAGCATGGCGTTACGTGTCACGTACCCTCGTGTGCCTGGACCCAATAACGAAGGCTTAACCACAAAATGCCACTGCCCCTTGCACAGTTGTCAAGTGCTGAATGTCACACGTGCTCCACTTTACCAACCAACAGATGGCCAGTTAAACCATCAACGCTCGAGCGACGTTTAAGCTGAGCAGAATGATACTGACATGTTTTATTTTCTTCATCACCTTTCGTTTTTATTTATTTATTAGGATATAATGAAGGGACTCCTGGGAACCTCACTGGCCATGGGCGTCATTGCAGAGGGAATTCAGTCCATATGAAACAGAAGCCATACTAAGAACTAATTAAACTCCACTGTAACAGAGATCTTAATTACTAAGTAGGAACTTTTAATTGGATGCTGTCCCAGCTCACCTTGTAATCACCCGTCACATGCTGTTGGTGCAGGGATGGCTTTAAAGCCTCCCCATCTTAAACCCCGTTACACCACAGGTTAGAGTCAACTGGGTCAAGTGTTTGGAGATTGATACTCCTCTGATAACTTGTAGTTTTCTCACTTTGCGCGGCACACCTCGACACATATGAAGGTTTTACGTAACGTCGCGCACGCTCTGAGTTCAGATGGGCAAAGCCTGCTGTGTTTGAGAGGTTTTACTTGGACATGAAGTGTTGCAGTTGTTTTTAAACGATGCTTCTGGAAACTCTGTTGACATTAGATGTCATTGCAAATCCCTCTGGTGAAGTTAATTGATTGGATTTGAGCATTTCCAAGTGCTCAAAGAACCTTCTCATGACTGAGGATGTTTGTTTTCTTACTTACAATTTGTTTTAAAATTACTTTTCATTTGAAATGAAACAATACCAGAAGATAAAAAATATATATATATAATTAATATTTATAATAACTGGCGGTATGAAATAGAGAAAAACACCCACTGTAAAGTAATTTATTTTATAGTGTTGTAGAGTCAAGGGATACATTTTTTTAAACTCTAGCCAAGGGCGTGTTTACTCGTCTCATAACAGAAAACAAGTAAATAAATAAATAAATAAGAATTTAGACCCTTTTTAAAAAACCAAATAAGAATGGCAATGTAACAGAATAAAATCCAAACACACTTTGTCAACCTCCCACTTTACTCATGCATAAATGATAATATGTACATGTTTAATTTTTGGAGTATTTTTGTACATTATTAATCATCCTATATGACATTATTTCATATGCAGCGCCTTCCCTGATTTGACAAGCCACTCATTAAAGGAGTTAAAGTTCCTGAATTCTTTCATTTGTTTTAAAAAGAGTCTGATATCCAATCATTATTGCCATTGTTGCCTAATCCCTCAGTGCTTTGAGGAAGTTTGGCTGAAAGCTTTACAGTATCTCAGGTTATATAATACTGAATAAGAACTTAGATTACTCTCAGTTACATCTAAAATATAATTATTAGTCTTGTCCAGTATACCCGTATTTTGAGCATGTTCACAATGTGGATGCTGTTACATTTCCTTTGATTTTACCAAGTCCAGTCTGAACCGACTGTAGGTCCAATAGAAATAATGTGATCATTTACGCTATAGGAGTCTTATCCATAAGTCTCAATAAATTACAGCCATTAGCACAGATCCTTTACAAATTTTATGTTATTCAGAAAAATACAAAATCCTTCTCCCCTTTATAAATAAACATTTAGAAACCCCTCGACTTTTGTTGAATTAAAAACTGACCGACTGGCCACACAGAGCTCAGGGTTCAGTATCTTTCCCAAACCACGTGGGCTGGATGATCCAGGGATCAAGCCACTGACCTTCTGACTGGAAGACGACCTGCTCTACCATCTGAGCCACAGCTGGCTCTTTCTTTCATATACTCTGAAGGTGTGACATAATCAGCTGTGATTTCATTGACTTATGTTTTTAGTAGTTTTAACAACATACTCTATTCTTGCAGAGGAGTTGGAGCTAGAGTCAATCACAGTCGTGGGTCAAATGTAAATAATCCAAGAGGTTTATTAGAAATTCCAACAATACAAATCAGGCATTGTAGAGAAAAAAATAAATAAATACAAAACAATAAATTTCCAAATAAGGAAGAGACACGGCACGAGAAAAAAAAAAAAAACTGCACCACATAATCACAAAAGGTAATGTGTTCAAACTGATTCTGCTCCAAAAATGCGAAATAAATTATTTCATAGTGGTTTAAAAAAAAATCATAATGTTCCATTTCGATTTCATGCTACAGGGTTTTTTTGTTGCTTGAGGTCATTAAAAAACTATTCCTGTTAACAAAGAAGATTTTTTTATAATAAATATATCACAAACATGACGAGCGAGGAAGAAAAAAAGACGTCAGTCGTTCTCAAACCGAGAATTAAATTAGACTTAAACACGTGAGTCAACCATATCTGAAGTGTATATGCATTCACTACAAACAAAGAAGAAGAGTGGTAGTCGAGGTTTAACACTGTATGTATGTACCGTAGCTACAGAAGAAAGATCAAACATTTGCTGTCTTTTACTCCAATAGTAGCAAGAGAAGCGATCCTTTTAACACCACAGGCTGCTTCTGTTTGTGGTTCACACTTTGATTATGCTTTATATATATGTGCTACATTAGTGCCTGTAGCTGCCCGCTCCCATCGCACACTCCAGCTGAAGAGGTAAAAAAAAACAAAAACCCAACAACAACAACAAAAAAAATCTCTTGATAAATGTAGAGGACTGCCAGTGTCAGATCCCCAGTGTTATAAATACAGCAGTTCTCCACAGTGTATGCAAAAAGCTCGTGTTGTACATCATCTCTGTACACAGGCTCCCAGTGCTTTGTTCTCATGATTAACCCTTTCAGTCCGATAAGCACTCGCAGCCAAATGTGCTGACGGCCGTGCTGCGAAGTTGCTTCACGTCCTCCTGAGCGCCAAACAGCGCCGCTGACGTGTGATCCCAGCGCTCTGCTGTTTTCACTACAGGCTGTAAATAAACCACAACCGTGCACCCGACACTCGAGCGACTGTTGCCACCTTGTGGTCAGAGCACGCTATAAGACACACTTTTCTCCCATCATTACAGGTCTGCAGAGCAACAATCAGACTACTTCGCCACTTTTTTCTTGAATAGCTGACATAAATGTCTGAAACCAGGCCAAACAATGTAGTTAAATGATGTGAGGAGTTTTTTTTAGCCACAGCAATCTGTGCCAAATCAAAAGATGCAGATCCATCTGCTGTTGCTGAAAGAAGCTTTATCTTTAAACTAGTGTTTTTGCCCTTGGAGGAAAAATAATAATCACACCCCTCTCAAACCCAAAAGGAAGAAATGTATCATTCTTAGCTTCACTTCCAGTCAGAGGGCTGTTAGTGTGCATATATATGTAGACGGAGAACATGTTTCTGTACAGAAAGTCAGATTAAAGCATCTTCAGCATCGCTCTATAAAACAAGCACTGCCGCCTTCCTACTGATGTCTCCTTGTAGACAAACAGACCTTTGTGATGCACCACCACCTTCCTGAAAATGAACCTGCTACGTAAGTCTGCAGGAGAATTAGCTGGTCAGGAGCTCCACATTAGGCAGCTTTAAAACTCACTTGATGCTGATGTGGTCCTTGCTTTATATTCTTACTGTTGGCCCCTGACGTATCAGCTAATTCATTTTTCTAACAGCTGCTGTCAGCCAAACACGCCTGTTAACTTTAAAACAGACACAACGTCTGACTGCAAAACTGAAATGTAAAACATTAAACTTCATGTTACTCACATTGAAATCTAGGACTCTGGCCTATTTTTTTAATCTGGACGAGTGTAAAATTATTTCTAAATATAGGATGCATACCTTACGTGCTTTAAAATGACCCTAAATATTATCTGGATGTGCATTTGAGTGAAATCGCAGTGAACTCCAGATTTCCGGCCCTGTTTCTCACTCTCGAATGATCATTTCTTTTTCTCCCAGTCCCATCCAAGCATACACTCAGAAATCCCCAGGCGGCGTTTCCCTGATGCTCATTTTCGCAAAATTTGAAACAAACACAAGAGTTGGATCAGCTTAAACTCCTACTGCGCCATCATCACAAAAAAAAAAGATTTAAAAAAAAAACTAGAACATTGATGTGCTGACTATGAAAGTTGGGCAGGAAGAGATTTACGGGAAGCTAAATCTGGATACAAGAAGAAAGCGTCCGTCGTTTCAGCTCGACAGCGACTTCATAGGCGGCCGATCTCCTCGTCTTTTTTTCAGCAGTGCCGGGTGGAGGATGGGTATTTGGTCTTCAGGCCCTCTTTGAAGTTGCGAAACAGAACCCGGTTGCGTTTGTTCTCCTCGTCTTTCCGAGCGTGGAACTCCCCCTGGATCTTGAAGCCGCGGTGCACCACAAAGGCGGTGCTCAACACGGAGAACCTGTATCCGGCCACATGGAGCTCACAGGCCTGGAGGGAGATAAAACAATAGCATGAGAAGACAGACGTGGAGGTGGGAAGTGATGAGAGCGAACAGGGGGGGGCAGAAGGGCAGAAGGCGTGAGAACAAAGGTGAGAGAGGGGGCATGAGGAAGGAGAGATGAAACGTCTTCTTCAGGTACGAGGTGTCAGGGAGAGGCTGTGATGAAACCAACGAAGGTGTGGAGACATTTCCACAGGGGAAAGGAGAGGCGTATGAAAAGAAGGCCATGAAATTTAGAAGAGACTACCACCAAAAACGATTCGTGTTGAGCAGATTAACGGTCAGATTAATCGGTTAAAGGGGCTTTCACTCCTTTAATATCAGACTTTCCTAAAGTTGAGGAACCTGTGAGGAGGTCAAAACTGATGCACCAGAGGCAGACGTCCTGTGACTTTTAGTCCTCAGTAAAGGTGTGTCCACACATGTGTTTTGGTTTTAAAATGTGTAACTCTTACTGCATTTACACCCACCATCCTCTGAAGTTTTAGGAAGCTTAAAACTCCATAAAAAGGCAGCTGACCCAGTTCTAGTCTGAAAAGTCCAGGATTATGAAAAATGATATTTTATGGGATTTCATCCTTCTCTGGTCCTTTCCCACTACCGTGACTTATTAAACTTCATTTGTGATGACTCCTAATCTCTTGTTCACCTCCATGACCTCTTTACATTTTTGTGTTACTTTTAGTAACTTCCATCCATTTTCCGAAGTGTTTATAGTGTTTATGTTAAAAGCTCTGCTATACTGATAAAGGAAGGAGAGGCAACTTAAATAATAACAGACTTACCAACATCACAGCTCTATCGCTAAGACACGATGCTTAAGCTTTCAGCCTCGATGGCGTTTAACAGAAGTTTAACAGCAAGTACAGGAAAACAAAATTCAAGCACAGGCTTAGCCTACATGCAGATGTGATATATGGTCAGCAGGTACAGGTGTGTAACAGTCTATATTGATCCCTGATGTTCATCCAGAAAAACAAAGACATTAGATACTGTTGGTGTGAGGGATCTCCAGCAATGGCGATGCTCTTATTAGAATTGATGGATCAGTAGGGGGTGATTTCATACCTGCTGATCTCCAAACGTGACCTTAACTTGTTATTCTATCACAGGGCTAACACAGAGAGCCGATCACACTCACAGCCTGAATCACCCATTAACCTGCACGTGTCTGCAGGAGGGAGTCGGAGCAATAGTGATACGAGTCAATAGTGTCAAGTTTCTTTTACTGATGAAAAAAAAAGGCAGAAAAATGACTGGTAGCAGATATTTGTGCACATGCTTTTGACTTTAGTCTACAATTTAATTTAAGCAATCGATCTACAGAGTTTTGGACCTGGAAAAAAAAACTGAATCTTTTAGTGCAAACAGAAATAATCAAGAAAGTCCTCGATGATAGAAAAAGTGAAGAAAAAGCCTCCATGTGAGTGAGAAGCAAAGAGTGAATAAACTGAAAACTTCTGTTTGACAGACTCGTACGATCTGTTCGAGAGCACCAAGTACTTCTTCCTAAAACGAAAATATACACAACTTCCAGTCAAATTAAGAGATTTAAAGGCAGAGGTCGGCAAAGTTGTCGTCCAGTTTCCAGTTGTTGAAAAGTACAGCAAAGTATAAATAGTGCTGTCTTTGGTTTACTGGGACCTGGTCTTTTAATTTTAGATGCTGATTGTTCCAGCCAACAAACACCTGGAACAAGCAGCCCTGTTGCTTTACTGCTTAGGTTTTAGTCTATGATGCTGCCAGTGTGTGGCAGCTCTTCTTTTGTATCTCCTCTCCTGTATGTTCAGTGATTGTTGTGGTTCTGTATTTGAACATTTCATGGGCTTCAGCTAAGAGGCAGATCTTCTTGAAATCATGACCACCTTTCTCATACCAACCTGGCTGATACGATTGAAGCCATACTGCTTGAAGTTCTCATCGTAGAGAGGCACAGAGCGGTGCCCGATATAAAAGGGCTCCCAGGGGTCCACCCAGGTGAGCGTGTAGGCAACTTCCAGGGTTCCCGTCTCTCTGACATGGCTGTTTACCCACTGTGAGTAGTTGGTGGGGGCCTGACAACGAGGACACAGCTCTTCATAAAAGGGCCGGACTTCACCGACCTGGTAGAGCTGAACCAGCTCTGCCTTGGTGGCTGGCATCTTCCTAGCGTGACGGATCTCGAAAGCCGGTAAGACGAAGACCTCGTCACTCGCTGGCTCACGCTTGGCGATCATGGCCATGAACTGCTCGTGCAGGTCGGCACTTGGCATCATGTCCATGTCAATGACCAAGATGTAGGAGGACTCCGTGCCTCCTCTGGCGATGTTACGAAGAAGGTTGTTGGGGTAGGAGATGTTTCCGCTCATGGCGTAGTTCTTGTACTTCTCCCCGTGAGTCTCCAGTCTGGAGAACACTGAGGCACAGTCCTCAAGACCCGCGAAATGCTCACGGTCCTGCTCGGGGAAGCTGGCCATCTCTCCAGAGAGGCAAACCAAGTGGAAGTCCACCAGGGCTTGGATGTGAGGGCAGAAGAAGCTGAGAGCGTACACCAGAGCTGTGGCAAACTTCACATCTTGGCCGTGAGCGAATATGGCCACAGAGATGGGGTTCTGCCACCTCTCCAGCAAGGACTCCAGGTAGTGCAGGTTGTTGATAGTGGTGTGTGTAGCTAGAGCCAGGATGTTGGAGCTGGGGTCAGATCCCGGCTTCTCATTCGTGGTGAAGTCACTTTTGATCAAGTTCTTGTACACTCGGTACTGCCCGCTGTTGTCAAAGATCCCGCCGGTGGACAGCGAGTACCTCAGGCGCTCCTTCCGCGAGTTTTTCTCCGGGTGGGCATTTTTCTTGGCCCCGGAGCCTCCGAAGAGCTCCGAGTATCGGTACCGCTGCTGCTTACCGTGAAACTTGGACAGGAAGGACAGGTAGATGAGCTGCAGCAGCGCCACTATCAGCAGGGCGCTCAGCACTACTTTGAAGGCGGAACATTTCTTGGAGAGATGCATCCCAGACAGGCTGCAGGACACAAAGAGGTCCGAAAACCACAGCTGGATGCCTCTTAGTGCTCTATTTCTGTCCCAGCTAGCGTCACCGACACTGCTGCCTCGGTGCTAACTGCAGCCTCCTCGGCTGGAAATGTAACGAATACTCGATCGCATGTTTTCCCGGTTAATGGCAGCGCTGACCTAGATTTCCACACGGCTCAGGAAAGAACAAATAAAGCGCCGATCCTGTTTCTGTGCTCTCCATCAAAGCACAGCACAGTAGCCAGCAGTCTGCTGCTGCTGCGACAGCGGCGCACACCGATGTGTTATAACCGTAATGACAGAAGTAAAGGCGCCGCTGAATTCACTCCTGGAGAAGTGTTTGCGCTTGTTTTTAAACTGTGTTAATGGTCACGGTGAGAACTACCGGCTGTTCTAAATACTGTCCCACGTTACGTGAGAACGAAGTCTTTGGGAATAACACAAATAGATACGGCGATGCCTTTGTGTTACCCTCGAATATGATTCGTTGTTGCAATGGACACAACCAGACGAGGTGGCCGAGTGGTTAAGGCGATGGACTGCTAATCCATTGTGCTCTGCACGCGTGGGTTCGAATCCCATCCTCGTCGGTAGTTTTTTTCACTTTTTCCCTCTTAATCCTGAATCACGTGTTTGTCACTTACGTAACGCCATATGTTTAAAAATAATCCGGACTCTCAGTTGCTGAGTATGCTAGAAACGGACCAAGAGGTTTAAATTACAAATGAAGGAGCTTCAATCAATCTGCCATTTAAAACCCAGGATGAATACTATAACGTGTACTCTATCTATTATACCCTATATGTGTACATTGTGCAGAGATTAGACGTGTATGAAAATATTCTGGTCCTAGCTATCTGGCAGTGCACGCACGGACGAGCAGAGATATTATTGTTGTTGGTGGTTATTTGTGATAGGTAAGATAATAATAAAGCACAAGAACACAGCTCTCCATCACATCTCAGCTAAACATAAGCTCCAGTGTCTCCTCTGGAGTTTTAATTCTTTGTTAATTACCTTTCAGACAAATTAGGAGTAATCCAAAACTTCTTTATTGCTTGAAATATGTTGGCTCCATTGTGCTTTTGCTCTTCACTTGGTTTAAAATGAAAGTGAGTACTTAAGATTGTTCCATGTGAAGTAAAAGGATTATATCTTACGTTAACTGGCATGTGTGTTTTCTCGTTGATAAAGTTTAAGTGTTTACTGTACTTGAATAAACAAAGTCATCCCAGAAACCCCAGACGTCTTGTTATAAAAACTCGATACAAAAGACTTTTCCCTTCTGGACATCAGTCGTGGATCACCATGCTGAAGGATGCCCCAATTCCTAAAATCCATCATCTGCCAGAGATATAATTAAGAACAGAGGTTTATCCTTTGGAAGGTGTTGCATATCCAGGTGAATATACAAACCATGGTAGGAGAGGGACTCTTTAAACTAGTCCTTTGTCCTTCACCGTTTGTGTGTGTGAACAATTTATGATGGACTTTTGTTGAACCTTGTCTCATCTTGTTTAAAAGATGGCTCCAGTCCTCATGGAGGTAATGAGATGAACTGAGGGCAACAACAAAACACAACTGTGACGTTTTTTTATTTATGATCATTAACAAAAACAAAGGCCTTACAACACATTAACCGTGTGGACAGTGCTCATCGGGTCCTAGGAGGCATTTCCTCAGTTATGTTGGGGGTTTTTTATTATTAAGGTGTGGCAGTTACACTTCCAGGCTCATCACCACTGAACACAAACCGACCTCATTCAGAGCTAATACAAACCAGCAGGCTCGCTCTGCAAGGCTCATGTGTGGAGCTAAACGAGCTCAAAGGGAAACACACTGACACAGAGGGAGGCTGAATGTAACGGGTCTGCTTTTAGGTCTGATGATGTATTTAGAGTAAATTCATACGTTCATGCTAAAGACGAGTGCTGTTAAAATGCCTTCAGGGACATGAACTTTTGCTCAACTTATTAACTTTCTACAGCACTATGAAATCAAATTTTTGTACATCTTTCAAAATGATCTCCTTATTACTTATTTTACTGGGTGTTTAGGTATCCCATATGTTCTTAGTTTTTGAAATTACTCTTTAATTTTGGCCTAACACATTGGCAATTGTATCTTGTGTGGGAAAAACACTTTCTATCATCTTAAAACAGCAAAATCATGTTTTTAGCTGCTCCTGTGTGAGCGCGAGTAAGTATTCAGGGGGTTGAATTCAATCATTGAACTGATGTCACAGTACTTCAGCATTAAAAAAGGCAAACATAAGACAGCTTTAACTTTCACACTGAACATAAGGAAGCAGAATACACCTGCTGCAAATTAACACGTGTGTTAGATTAAGCAGAGATTTCAGTAAACTTCAAATTCAGAGTTATCCTGCAAAGAGTTGGTTTTCCACCTAAACTGTGTGACTCCACCTACGTGTTCAGCACTGCAGAAATCAAAGGGCCCTGCTGTCACTGTCCATGCTCACTAACTATGAAACTAAAACACCAGCTCCGCTTTTGGATCCGCCTCCTTCGCTGTCCCTGGAGGGAGCGGCTGACTGGCCCTTTTCCTCTCCTTCGCCCTCTCCCACCAAACGTATGTTGTAGCGTTCCCTGTACTCTGTGAGCTCCCGTCCCTTCGTCTGCATCTGTGAGTTGATGGACTCGATTATTTTGGAGATCTGTGAGGACAGAAGGAGGAAGAAAATTAAAGTTTAAGTGAAATCAGAGTCTGTGTACAATATATGAAGCTACTGAACACCAGAGCACTCGGTGTTTAACTGAAAAATTGTAAAATGCTATCATTTCCTCTTCCATCACCTGTTCTTTGTTGTTTTCCAAGGCAGGTAGAACTTCTTTTACTGTCCTCTCCACCAACACTCCTCCTATTAGACGAAAGCATTTCCTCGATGGATCCACCTCCTTCAAAGTGTCTATTACTAAGCTGAATGGAAAAACAAAAATGTTAAAAGAAAACTTATTTCACTCAAAAGGCATCACAAGAATCCCTCAGCTAGTAGCTGAAATTGTTATTCTCCAGACTGTGAAACATGCATTCAGTGTTACATTCACATGCACCACCTGGTCTGCACTAGAGCCATAAGTCTCAATTACACTTCCACATCCACAAGTCCACTAGGATCAGAGTTACATAAATTTCATCATCAGACAGTGAGCGTGAGGGTCCATGGGAATGTCCATGTGCCCACACAAATATATCTGACACCTCATTTTAGCATTTATTCATTTTTATATTTAAGCTGTTCAAGATCAGTTACTTAGCCTACAATCCTTTTGCACCAAAGTAACTGCTGCAAACCAGCCAGCTGTTCGGGTTGAGCCAACGAACGACAAGGTCAGGCATTAACAAAGGTCAAAGTGATAGCTCGTCAATCACAGCGATTGTTATTTCCTATTGATGCATCAAATTAATATCATTATTTTCATATTCATAATAACAGTTTTCTGCATGCAAGCTTTGATGTATATATATATATACACACATGTGTGTGTGTGTGTGGCGGCTACCCTGATCCATCAAAATCGTCATCAAATGAGAGAAAACAGGAGGATATTTGTGAACACTGGATTAATTTTCTTAATAATGTTACAGCTGTTCAGCTGATATCCAGCCACTTACATTTACTAATTATGGGTCAGCTAAATCAATCAGTGCTGTTTGTCAACATGCAAACGTTTCTTTATACTGAAAGTGAGAAATAAACGCCTGCTGTGTGCATTTCTCTTTCATCTGTCTGCTTTTTTCTGTGTACATATATGTGTGTGTGTGTACGCACATTTGGGCCAGACACTGTGCATTACAGAGGGTGCGTAGTACTACCATAATATAATTTAGCTGCTTCCCAGTGTATGTTGCAGCCCACAGTCAGGTGGAATCCAACTCTACCATCTTGGACTGAAGCAGGCAGCAGCAGTCTTTGTTCTGCTCTGAGATCCTCTACGAGCTGGAGGGCCACTCGAGCGAGAACCTGCAGCAGCTCACAGTCTGCCGAGCAGAACGAGAACTACCAGCTCGAGTCCAATCGTAACACAGAGAGACAGCTCAGGAAGGAAGACCTGCATTCACTCATCTGTCTGCTTTCCCAGGTGTCTGGCTGCTATTCTATTCACTACATCACTTCCACTTTCACATGCTATAAAACTCAATGCTGTCATCACTGCTATAGTCCAATCATCTTTCTGCTTGCCTTCTTCAAGCCAATCAGGCTGCCCTCTGTGTGCTTTAAATCACACTGCTCATCTTTCACTTTCCATTTCAGACTCCTTCGTGCAACCCACTTCCTTACCATCTCCGCCTCATGCAAGTCTCTACCTCCAAGCCTCCATCTTATCTTAACCATCACCAGCAGCTAGACTCAACGAGGACCTAGACTCAAGGCAGGACCCTTGATGTCTAGATAACTTCTATCACCACTGGGCTTTCATACTCCTGTGGTAGCACTGGAGTCACCAAATAGCATAACTGAATTCTGTATATCAATAAACCATGTTCAGTTCCTTCTAAAAATCTCTCCTTCTTGAACAGCCGCATGAAACTTCTTTGTAAGTGTAAAGTGTGAGAGTGGATCAGAAGGTTTGTGCCGACCTGTGCTCATTGATGTCCATCTCCAACTCTGCAGCTTTAGAAGCCATACTGCGTTGTTCCTGACGCATCCTCTGAAATGTTGCCACGACCTGCCGCAGAAAACCACAGTGAGCACCATCACTGACCAACAGAGTTATTTCATACAGTATGTTATTTTTATATTCACATTTCTTGGGGTAGACTGCACATAAGCATGTCTGATCCACACATAGGCATTTTAATTTTGAGTAACTTGAGTAACCCCTCCTTTAAAAAAAAAAAAAAAAATTCTGGTGATCAAAACCAGTGAGCCCTGTTTCTACCAGTGGGGCCTGTGTGGAAACAGTCGAGGAATGCAAACACCTCGCTGTTCACATTAACAATTAACTAGACTTCACTACAAGAAGGTCCACAACCTTCTCTATTTTCTGAGATATTTTAATATCTGCTCAGGATGTTTTATGAGTGGTCACTGCCATCCTCTATGCTGTGCTGTGCTGTGGCAGCAGAGGGCAGCTGACACCAACAAACTGATCCATGACGGACAGCCTGCAGGAGCACCACATGAAACCATTGCACCAGTGGACATCAGACTTTATAACTCTTCCCTAAGACAGACTGTTTCCACTTCCCATATATTGTTTATATTGTACACAGCATTGTTTAACCGTGGTGTATTTATTTTAATGTACTGCACCTTGAACGGACCGCCTTATTTCTACTAACTTATACAGAGAGTTTACATTTTTCCATCTTTATATTTCCTACCTTTAAAGTAATACTCGTGAGCAAGTATAACAGTCTGTAAACATGTCATAACATACAGTTACCGGTTACCTGTTAAATGTACTTTAGTACTAACTCTATTATAGTTGTACGACACCAAAACTTCTAAATATTAGAGGTTAAATGTTATGTGAAAGTTATATTTTTATTTTTAAAAAAACAGTTTCACAGACAGAAAAAAATGCAAATTTCGGTTTAAAATTTGTTCTTTTAAAAAATTTATTGATCAAATTAATCGCCTTCCACATACTTTTGTTGATAGCAGCTACACTGCAGGACTTTTACGGCAGACTCAGTTCATCATTACAGGTACTTTATGAATATCTGAGTAATGTGGCTTCACGTTGATTGAGTAGGGCTGGGTGGTCTTTAGCGATAAAAATAGCATCTTCTATTCACCCAGCCACACCATCTCCTGACACACATGCGCACCTTTGAATACGTCTAACGGCCATAAACCGCTCTCAAGAAGAGCACACCTGACCTCAGCTCATTATATGAACGTTGTGTTCATGTTTAACTCCAGCAGCGTGCTAGAGAGCAGATTGATGGCCGGCTCACGGCGATGGGGAAGCTAACGTTAGCTATCCGGGAGTGAGACTGGTGGCTGTAACTCCACCGCACACGGCCCAATGACAACAACATCAGCCAGTGCACCGACTTAACAGCCTGAAGCAAAGGTGACGGTACCTGTTCAGCTGACGGGCCGGACTGTTTCCCACCGCCGCTGTTGCTGGATTTGCTACCCGTGCTGCTACTGTTGGCTGCCATCTTGGAAGGGTGTTGCTGCGAGGGACCCCGGGAAAGACGTGCAGGGCCGGTTCACGCGATTGCCTGTGTAGAAATGAAATTTTAAAAAATAAAATAAAATAAAATATGACTCTCCAATTTCTAAATATCTTTGAACAATCCCAGTCTTTCACGTCATTATCCATTATTTTAATATCTTCTTTT
>VVHJ01008336.1:5401-17155 GCA_015107715.1 Tylochromis polylepis | reverse complement strand
TATCTGCATTTCTTTTTTTTTTTTTTTCCTTTTTTTTTTTTTTTTTTGGTCTTCCCCTCATTCTGGTACAAGTGTCACAATCCTGGGTCATTTGACCCAGTGGTTTGTTTTCCTGTGTTTTTGTCATTTTGTTTTATGTTATGCCCCAGCTGTGTTCCCCATGAGTTTCCTGTTCCCTCGTCATTCCCTGTGTATTTAAGCCTTTTGTTTTCTTCTGTCCAGCGTTGCAATCTCCCTCATACCCAGTTGTGTGGTTCCTTGTGTGCACCTCTTCGTTTATTAGGTTATTCACGTCTCAGTATAGTTTTGTATTCTTTCCCTTGTGTTGGCAATAAAGCTGTTTTGGATTTACCTTCTGCATCTTGGAGTCTGCATTTGGGTCCTTCATCCTGCCTGTCGCACAGCACGCTGTGACAACAAGTTCATCTTGGTCTAATCTGTTCAAATAATTTTTCCAGAACTGTGCTGCTCTTTTAGGTGTTTTCCTGTGAAGTCTAATCTGGCCTCCCTGTTCTTAAGTGTAACCAGCGTTGTAAACCTTCTGTAATTTCATGAAGGCATCTCTTGATTGTAAACCTTTTCTTAACCATGAAAATAATTCTGTGCACTTTGAGTTGTTGTCTGTGGTCTTTCAGTCCTTTTGGGATCAGTGAGCTGGCCAGTGCATTCCTTCTTTTTAAGAATAGACAGATTGTAGATTTGGACACTCCTAAAGCTTCTGCTGTCTCTCTGATAATTTTATTTTGTTTTTCAGCCTAACGAAAGCCGCCTTGACTTGCACGAACATCTCTTTGCAGTTCATATTAACAGTCCTGATTAAAAGCTACCAAATACAACTTCATCATTTGGAATCGACTCTAGATCACTCATCGTGAAATAACAAGGGAATGAGCATCACCCAACAATGAAAGTACTTATCAGTTAGTGTCTGCAATCCCTAAACAGTTCAACAAATTATGAACCTAACTGCAACTGGGAGTAAATAAAGACACAGCAGTTCAAAGTGCATGCCACACCTTATTTTGTGAAGAGTTTCTAGTTTATATAGTTGTTCGCTGGAAGCAGAAATAGCTTTGTTTTAAACAATGGCTGATAAACATGCTGTTTCTAACCTCGGTGAGTCGTCTTCTCTCATGAAACTTGGCCTGTAAAACAGCTTTGATTGTATTTACTTGTTGATTATTTCTTGATTGACTCTTTAGTGACCAGCTGTGTTAAATAAAGTACGACTGTTTAGAGTGTGGTATCTCTCAGTATGATCACGCACAACAAATCTAGGTCAGCAAAGCTGCATAGAGAGATGTAACCATAGTATTTGTGCCTAAACCTCTTACTATAGTTTGGCTTTTAATTTAAGGATAAAACAGCAAAACCTGTTAAAGTCTGTATTTTCTGTTCCAAATTAAAATGGACAGGATGAAATGTTCTATTGATCCATATTACACTGAGGTGTCTGATGGAAACATTATCAGGTGACTCTTTATGTGACACTTCCTGCCCGTGTTTAAGGGCAGCTCCATTTCTTGAAAAAATTCATGCAGACTATAATGATCTTTCTATTTCTAATTGGTAGAATAATTTTGTGATCAGTAACGATAATGACACTTTTAAAGTTAAATAGCACTCTTATGTAAACAATGCTGCATCTGTGTTGCAGGGCACAGTCACAACTCTCCAGAGTTGAGGATCGTGCTGATAGGTGGCAGACAATTAACAGGACACCCCAGTAATAAGAGTCTGAGCGGTAACATCATACTGGGTAAAAATGTTTTTGACACCAGCAGAAGAACTGCCCAGAGTGTGGCGGGGCAGCAGGAGGTTCATGGCAGACGGGTCACTGTGGTGGATACTCCAGGCTGGTGGTGGCACTATCCACTAGAAAACACCCCAAAGCTGGATCAGATAGAAATCCAGAACAGTGTCCATCTGTGCCCCCCAGGACCTCACGCCTTTCTTCTGGTCATTCATCATAGTTTTTTGTTGCCTCAGATCTTCGTATCATCTCTAAAAGAGCACCTGAAACTTTTCCACAAGGATGTGCTGAATCACACCATCGTGCTGTTCACTGCTCAAGATCCATGGGATGAAAAAAACTTAGAAACTACAATCAGTGAGTGGTCAGATATGCAGTGGATTCTAGAGCAATGTGGAAACAGAAAACATCTCCTCTGTGTAAGCAACAGGGAGGATAGTGCTCAAGTTGTAAAGCTTTTTGAGAAAATCGAGGCAATGGTTGCTGCAAACAGAGGCCATCACTATCCCACTGATCGTGCTCATGGAAACGCTCTGAGGGAGGAAATGAAAGCAATAGCTGAAGGAGCATCTAAAAGGTTTAATGAGGTGCAGACACAAAGAAGGAAACTCAGAGCACTAATTGAAGGTGAGTCACAAAGGTCTCACATTTTACAAAATACCCACCATGATAGAAAAAAAAAGATAAATTTGAAATAAATGAATGAATCCAGTTTGGCCTCTTTTTCAGTATGATGTCTGCGATCAAACACAGAATCACAGAATTTTGTAAAACAATTTCTTAAACATAAATAATGCTTATAAATCTCCAAAGTAAAATGTCGAAGAAAATATTTATACTTATACTAAATCAAGATCTTACACAGGTTGTTGGTTTTTTTCGTGTTATATTTTTGATGTGCCAAACTCAGTGACCACATGATGAATAGTGCATAATGAATAGTGCAACTGTAGAAGAACTACAAGCATTTGCCTTGTAGATGTAATGTCTCACAGCCAAATATGACTTTGGCTGTCAGAGAGGTGAGCTCTTTTGACCATGAAAACTATGTGAGACACACCATTAACTACCATAAAATATAATTTGAATGCATGAAACTATATTCCTGATTATTTTTGGTTTCAATTCTGCAGGTGGCAAAACCCCACCTGCACATTTAAGACTAGTGATGGTTGGTGCTCAGTGGTCAGCCAAGAGCTCGGCTGGAAACACCATTCTGAGAAAAAAGGCTTTTGCTGTTCATCACAGAAGAACAACAATGTCCTGTGAAATCAGTCACGGTATTCTGGGAGACAGGACACTCGCAGTGATCGATTCTCCTGGCTGGTTCTACAACCACACCCTTCAGGACACCTCTGAGACAGATAAACATGAAATAGAAAACAGTGTGTATATGTGCACTCCAGGACCCCACGCAGTGCTCCTCGTGGCAGGCCTGGCATCTGCATTTAATACATCCTACCATAGAGCAGTCCAGGAGCACATGAGTCTGTTTAGGGATGATGTCTGGAAGCACACCATTGTTCTGTTCACTAGAGGTGATTGGCTGGGAATGAAGACTGTGGAAGAACGTATAGAGAGTGAGGAAGGTCTGCAGTGGCTGATGAAGAAGTGTGGGAACAGGTACCATGTCCTGGAAAACATGAAGCACAATGATGAGATGCAGGTAAAAGATCTCTTAGAGAAGATTGAAGAGATGTGGGTGGGAAATGAAAAACCACACTATGAAGTTGACCCGGATCGTGAAGCACAGCTGGAGGCCAGAAAAGAGGCTGAAGGAAAATTAGCTGAAAGGATCAGAAAGACCACTGAAAGACAATCAAGAATACTGGGAAAGTTATTTGAAGGTAATCTCAAGAAATGATCAAATAATTTCGACATTATTTTAGTCACTCTTTCAGTTTAACCTTTATTGTTTTACAGGAGAGAGGCTGCCAATCACTGATCTGAGGATTGTACTGCTTGGCAGAGAGGAATCTGGGAAGAGTATGGCAGGGAACAACATCCTTTTTGAAGAGATATTTGAGAGAGCTTGGGTGAAGAAGGTAACCCTATAATACTGCCTGAGGTTCGCATTTAATTTATCAGGCCTGTCATGATCATTAAATAATGTTTGGATCTTTTTTTCTGTGCAGGAATTCCAGGACCGGAGAAGAACAGGAAAGTGTGTAAAGCATGAAGGCCATTTCAGTTGGAAAAATGTTGCAGTCATTGAGACGCCAGGCTGGCCTGCAGACATGACAGCTCCTATCTGGCTGAAAGAAGAAGTTCTCCGCAGTGTCTCCATGTGTGCTCCAGGCCCTCATGTTTTTCTCTTGGTTGTTCCCATTTCCAAAGCATTCTCAGAGGACGACCACAAAGCACTGGTTGAGCTTTTGATGCCCTTTGGAGAGAGCGTGTGGAGACACTGTATGGTGTTGTTCACCTGGGGAGACTGGCTGAATGACAGACTCATTGAGGAGCACATTGCAGGAGAGGGAAAAAGCCTCCAGTGGCTGGTGGAAAGGTGTGGGTACAGATACCATGTCCTCAACTGCCATGGTTTGAATTCTCATTTTGTAATTAAAGAGCTTTTCCAAAAAATCATTGACATGATCACACGGAACAAGGGACAATGCTTCACTGCTGAAGGCAAACAAGGGAAAAAACACATACTGCCCTGGCAATCAAGACAGTCTGTGCTGACAGAAGAAGAGTGGAACAGGAGGGAGCAAGAGCTGATAGACCGAATGTTGAGAGCTGTTGCAAATGAACTAGATGAACCAACACGACCGTTTGTGAAGCGAGGAGCCAGCTTGGATGGAGTTTTTATTCCAAGCAGTGAGTTGATATTAATTCAAGAAAACTCTGAATTTGTTTAATATTTTCACATGTGTGTATGATATCAAATAACATTCAATTTCTGTTTCAGTGAGTGGAGACGCTCCCTCAGAGTTCGGGAACACGTCAGAACTTTGGAGTCAAAGAGCACATGCCAAAGTGTCTAAATGGCTGAAGACCAGAACTGGAAACTCTGATGTCACCTCTGGGATTGGCAGCATGAGCGTCTCAGCCAGTCATGTGGATGAAAGTCCTCTGCCTGATGAAAATGATTAACCAGCATGTTCCCACAAAGGACAAGATAGTTATTCATCAGAGGAAAAACTCAAATGCAGGGACTTTTGCTAAGCAAATTACAAAAGCGGGATTGAAACAGAGGTACTAACAGTAGATCCTGATTCTTTTCTTCTTTTTTTTTTTAAAATCAAATATGAATATTGTTTTTTCTACTTCAGTAAAACTATTGTAGACCTATTAATGTATATCCAGGCACTTTTGACCTGGGGCGGCACAGAAACTGATGTTTGTTCTTACAGTGTACCTATGCTATTATTAATGCTATTTATTAATCAGATTTCATAATAGTACATGAGGACTAATGTAATAAGCTAAGCAACCTTCAGTTGGTTTTAAAATAGCAGATTCTAGTTGTCAAAAGGGCTATACCGCCGGCTGTAGACAGGGCAGTGTGATCTTTGGTGGCTGATGCCACCTGTGATGGCCAAACCCATGGCCACACTCTAAAGGCAGTAACTCTTGTATTTTCATTTCTTCATTTTAACACAATAACACATTTTAGTTTCCAATAACTTTATTGATTGGTTTGGATACATTTGTTCTATTTGTAAGCACGCACATTTAGTTTACTTATGTATTCATACCACTTCATTACTTTGATTTTTGACTAACCTTTGTTTTTTATTTCTTACCTGTCATCATCCCTGGGAGCTGCTGGACAAAAGATGGTAGCCAGGGTTTGAAACCACTAAATGCAAAGAGGGATAATTGGACCACACCACCACTTCCTGCTGAAGGGGAGAATGTGTGTTTTCTTTAATTTAAAAACAAAGTATTTGTACTTAGTTAAATATTGAGTTTAGGGTTTAATGGTTTTTGATTTTCTTTTTCGGTGTTTAGTTTATTAACAAACCAGACTATACTGCATGTTTGTTATTTACAATTGTGTTTTGTTTAGTTATCCCTTGTGTGTCATTTCATGTTTAGGTCAGTTATGTTTGTTTGGGCAGTCATTTGGGTTGTTATGTTGTAGTTTTGCCTGAGTTGAGTTTTGTTTATTTGACCTCTTTTATGAGCTCAACATTTATTACTTTTGTAAATATAATTTTTGGGTTAAATAAATGGCAACCCTATTTTTCAAATAATTCCTGTGACTCCTCCTGTTTTCAACTCGGTCCATCACACCACCCTAGCCCACCCTTAGATTTGCTCTAGTTCTACATTAAATGGTTCTACAGCATTAAGAATTAAACAAAGATTTTATTTTTAACTGTTTTCTGTATTTTGCTTGTGATAAAAAAAAACAACTTTGAAATTTAGACTGTAAGACATCTCAGAGGATTTTGACACTAAGTTACTATAATTCAGATTTACTTCATCCTAGTTTTCACTTTTATTGTAAGTTACTGTAGTAATTTTGCAACATAGTACTTTCACTCTAAGAAAAAAAATTACAGCATAATGCTGCAGTGTAAAAAATTTAGTTTCATCTGTTAATGCCCTAATTTAATTTCTATGTATTTTACTACATAAAATTATGTTTACATAAGCATTAAAATTACACATATTGATAAACATATTTTAAAAATGCAACTAATAAAATGTGTTTCTTTAAAAGACTGCAAATTTACGGTGTCATTGGTATGTTAGAAATCGACAAGCTGTTAAAAAAATCCTCCTTGTTACACAGCTCCACTCACATTGTCCTGAATACATGACAAAACATTTGTCCCAGTGTTGATTCAAAGTCCATAAGAGCCCTGAAACACCTATAGTCCAAGTCTCTCAGATACTAGAAACTTGGAGTAGAGGTGCAGCTTTTATATTTGGATCACATTTAATAGAAGTGCACCATAAGAAGCACAGCTTTAAAAATCTGAAATGGTTGCTGAGTTTAATATGATAATTGCGTTTCAAACGTTTCATGTTTTAGCTCAAACTTTACTCAGAAAACAGACTTGAAAGGCCGACTGCAGTTTTAGATTTTTTTTTACGTAAAGCAAGAGTCATCTTACTGGGAAGATGTAAGTAACTTGGGAGGGAGGTTTCTCAGTTGGCACACTAATGAATCTATGAACTCTAAGACTCACTGCACCCTTCATTGGTGGAAAATAACTAAACCATGTAGTGCTGGACCTAGTTCCTTGTATTTTAACCAAGTCATTTCTGCTATATTGCACCTGTATCCCACTACAATTAAAGTTCAGTTACTTCTCCTTTATATATTTTTTCCATAATATAAAATCTATTTTTTTTAAAAAATATGTTATTGAGGTTTAGATAGACTGTTAAAACGCTCAAGCACAAGTACAATTTTTTAAAGTCACTTTTACATCCTGCTTACGAGCTTTGATCATGTTTTCTATGATAATAAATCAACTACCACCGCAACAACAATAAAATTGCGGATGATCCTCCCCGGCCTCCGTCGTGTCTCCAGCCGGCGCTATCCTTACCGTCACTTTCTTGACTTCCCATCCCACTCCTGCGTAGCTCTGATCCCGGCTTTCTGCTTCTCTCTCTCCTCCTCGGTCTTTTCTGGATACCATGTCGGAGTACAACGCGGTACCTCCGCCCGGCTCCGGGGCTCCTCTGGCCGGACAGGCGGCTGTGGGGAACGGAGCGGGGGGCGCCAAGAAGGATGCGTTTGCGGACGCGGTGCAGCGGGCCCGGCAGGTGAGGCAGGGAAGAGACAGACAGCTAAGAAGTTAGCATGCATGAAGGCTGACACAGCTGACATCAGGTTCATATTTTAAATTCAAACAGTTCATGGCGACTGTGTCTACAGTCAGGCACACGTCTGCCGCTTTATCCATCACATGTCAGCGTTACCTTTAACTGTGACTGAGGCAGGACAGTTTCAGTGTCCCACCAAATATCCAGTGTGACAACACTGAAAACCTTCAGGGAAGATTATTACCTCGTTTCACTTCACCGCCAGCCTCTTCCTCTCAGCTGAGCTACATTATGAATGTTTGTAGTTGATATAAAGGTGTTTCGGGATAATTCAGGTGTGTGCTGCAGCCTCAAGGCCAAAGAATAGAAAACACACCAGTGTCCACCACATAGCTCATTTAAAAAAAACAACAACTCTATTTACCTTAATGTAATGGTGGATCTGATCCATAAAATAAACGCCAGTGTTGCCAGGGGCGTTCCCAGGATTTCCGTGGGTTGGGGTGGGTTAACCTCAAGGAGGGAGCTGGGGGGGGGTCAGAAAATTGTGTAAAAATACTGTAGATTTACTGAAGTACCAGATTTAATGGAGAAGTAATGGAGCTCGTAAAATGTGTTTGGTTTCACTGGGCGGTGGTAGTAAATAGGTCTCACACATCCTTTATTTTCATTTTTCAAAGTAGGGGAGGTACATGAGGGCGATTCTGCCTTGCAAAACTTACAGATTCATTGCTTTTAATCTATAATTAAATTGTAATTTATATTATCAGTGAAATTTCAAAGAAGGCCAGTGCTACCCTAGCCTCCCCTCTTTAGTTCCACCCCTGAGTGTTACACCATTCAACCAGAAAACCTTTACATACAAGCCTCTTCGCTGAAATGAAGAGCAAGCATCAAACTTGAAATGAGCTCATTTTGTGCATACAGTTTCTCAGTTTGAACATTTATGTTATTTATCTTCTGTTGTGAATAAAATATTGGCTTACTAATTTTTATTTTGTTCAAATTTAAAGAACGGCCCAACTTTTCTGGAATTCTGGTTGTACTGGAGAATAGGTGAGACCAGGTTTGCCCTCCTGCAGCTCAATCTGTGAAATCAAGATGCTCTGAAGATAAACAAAAGGCATTATGTCCAGGCCTTATCTTCAAGCAGCTCCATACGTCCAGATAAAGAACTTAACCTCCTCCTGCCCCCAAAATTATTTACATTCCAATAGGAATGCTGTAAATCTAACCTTTAATATAATTAAAGGCTGCGTAGCCATGTGAGCACTCATGATGTACTACAGTGAATTATCTGGCAAATCTTCTGCTTGTGTTTCAGATTGCAGCTAAGATCGGGAGCGACGCTGGTCCTCCTGTGAACAACAGCACTGCTTCGGATAGTTTTCCCTTCACTGCGCAGAAACGACAGCTGGAGGACACAAATACTGGTGACTGCACCTTTATTTCACTCGCTTTGTGATTATTTTAGCTCCAGGGAGTCTCTTACAAACGCCTTACACCTGTCATTTCCTCCTCTGACAGATGAGCCAGAGACTAAGAAGCTGGCTGCTCAGAGTGACTTGGAGTCAGCCAAAGCGCTGTGTGAGTTCATCTTACTGTTGCATACATTGTTATTTGTCACCTACAGTCAACAGTGTGTGTCTGCGTCCTCCATCAGTGCACTGGTAATCCTAAACCTCTCCCCTGCCTTGTTTTCTCACTCAGCTATTGGTGCACAGCTAGCTGCTCTTGCACAGCAAAGGTGAGATCTCGTACCTCTCAGGTGACTGTGTATTAATCTGACTTTGCTATTACCTGATTTATTGCTTTTTTTCCCCCCTTTGTATCCCTCCTGTACTCATGGTATCAGACCCACCTCCACTACAGAGGAGTACAGTGTTCCAGACAGTATGGTGGGACTCAGTGAGTGTAGCCCAGTTTTATTTTAACGCATACTGTATACCACACTTTTTTTCTTTTTTTTTTAAACCCTACCTTCTCTCTTCAGTTATTGGCCGTGGAGGTGAACAGATCAATAAAATTCAGCAGGAGTCGGGTTGCAAGGTTCAGATAGCTCCAGGTACTGGTTGCATTCGTGTAGATTCATCATGGGCATGAATGTCAATGTAATTTTGGGCTTGTAATGATTTCTTTGAACTTTTCTTTTTTCAAGGTGAAATGATTGTAGATGACTTTAATGACTTAAAAAAAAAAGAATTTAGTGTACAAGTTTGGGTATTTTGGATTTTCTCTAATCCACACAGGGTCAAACGTATAGATATACTCACTTAAAGCTGTTAGTAAGTGGTGCTTAAGTTTCTACAATGTCTTTTAACTTGACAAGGCCAAGGTCTATTAACTTCTCACTAGAGATCATGATGACTACAACTGGTAGTTTGTCTTTGCCAGAATAAAAAAGATTTATTTGACAGCACTCAATGTATTGACCAATCCTCAGAAGAATGGGAATGTTTAAGGAATTCAGTGAAGATCTTAGAAGATTTGTAGATTTACACAAAGTGGGAGGGTCTCTTGGAGCTAAACAACTGCAGATGCCACAATCATTGATTCAAAGAAAAAACATCTGAAGAAAAGTTTTTTAGATGTGTTACCACTTTGCCAAGATCTGAAGAAGACCCCAGCTGTCACCCTCAGTTTAAAAGAAACTGGTTAAGATGTTCAGGAACCACTAAGACTCAAGCCTGCCATGAACTGGAAACTGCTGGAACACCAGCGTCACTGTCCACAGTGAAACAAGTTTTACATCATCATGAACTGAGACAGTGCCGACCAAGAAAGAAGCCCCTGCTCCAAAATGGACACCTTCAGGCTTTACTCAAATTTGCATCTGCCCACATGAACAAGCTGAATGCCTTCTGGAGAAAAGCTTTATGGCCACACTTCCCACAAGAGGCCTCTCCTTTACTACTTTGGAGGAGTAAAGGAACCTAAGAACATGGTGTCAGCTGTCAAGCATGGTGGTGGTAGCATCATGCTCTGGGGCTGTTTAGCTGCCAGTGGTACTGGTAAATTGCACAAAGAAGTTGGAATAATAAGGAAGGAGGACTACCTCCAAATTCTTCAAGTTCACCTCAAATCAACAGTTAGATAAGTTAAACTTGGACACAGTTGGGTATCCCAGCAGGGCCATGATCCTAAACACAAATCAAAACTGGATTTGGAATAGAAGCAGGCTAACATTAAACTTTTGGAATGGTCTTCCCAAAGCCTTAACCTCAACCCTGTTGAAAATTTGTGGAGTATGCTTAATGCTTTAACATTAAAATCTGAGTCTGTGCTAGAAAACCAACTAATTTAAATGAACTCTTACAAATTCTGCCAGGAAGTGTGGTCAAATATCCAGCTGGAATTTTGCCAGATGTTTGTTGATGGCTACCAAAAGCATCTGGTTAAGGTGCAACTTGCTAACGGACATTTAACTTTATGTATACTTTTGAGCCTGTTTGGTTAGAGAAAATCTAAAATATATTCAAACTTTTTTTTAAAGCCATTAAAGATGTATGCTGTACAATCACTAACCACCCTGGAAAAAGAACAGTTCAAAGAAATTATTAAAAGTCTGAAATTACCATGACATTCATGCCCAGGATGAGTGTGTGTAAACTTCTGATTACAACTGTATATCTTTATTTTTATTTTTTTATGCTCAGTTTAGTTAAATATGTACATTTTCTGTTTGTCCAGACAGTGGAGGTCTTCCAGAGAGAAACGTCTCCCTCACAGGGACACAAGACTCCATACAGTGAGTTTTAGACATCATACAAATGCACTCATTGCGGTTTTATGTGGAAGCGTTGTAACAGGCCAGTGCTTAATTCCAAAAACACTACAGTGGTGTGTTTTGTTAAATGAAGTAACCGATCAGCTCCTCCCTCGGTTAGGAAAGCCAAGAGGCTGCTGAATGAGATCGTCTCACGAGGAAGAGGCACCCCCCCTCTCTCTTCTTATCATGACTCCAGCAACGGGCAGAACGGCGCAGTTCATGAGATGATGATCCCAGCCGGCAAGGCCGGCCTCGTCATTGGCAAGGGAGGAGAGACCATCAAACAGTTACAGGTAAATTTCGTGGTTATTTCTTAGAAACCAACATAACCAACCAGAAAAAAGTGTCCTGGGTGAGTTGATTAGGCCAAATCTGAACCTTTTTCTTTAAGTCAGTATTTTCACGTTAAATTAAGAGTAAAACTCCATCATCACAGCACCTTTTTGGTTAATTTAATTCTGAAGAAAAGGTTTTTAGTTGGGTTTGTTTTACACTGGAG
>VVHJ01008335.1:6392-32150 GCA_015107715.1 Tylochromis polylepis | reverse complement strand
GCACAAAGGTTCATGAAGCACTTGAAAACAGAACGTCAAAATAGAAAGCCGTTGTCAGGAGTGGGATTTGAACCCACGCCTCCATTTGGAGACCAGAAGTCCCTTTTGTCTGGAAGGAGCCCATCCTTGAGTCTGGCGCCTTAGACCACTCGGCCACCCTGACAAGTTGCCCAGTGACCTCTTCAAAGTCATTCTGGATGTTCAATTGCCCGAACCACCTCAGCTGGCTCCTTTCGATATGGACGAGTTGCAGCTCTAATCTGAGTGCCTCCTGAAATACTACGCTTGTCATCCTATCTCCGAGGCTGAGCGCTGCCACCCTAGGGAGAAAACTCATTGCCACTGCTTATATCTGTGATCTCATTCTTTCAGTCACTAACCAGAGTTTGTGACCCTAGGTGAGGGTAGGGATGTAGGTAAACCTAGAGCACCTCCTTTTTTGCTCAGCTCCCTCTTCACCCCAATAGACCACATCATCCTCAAAAAGCAGAGATGAGATCCTGAGGGTACCAAAGGTTTACGCCTTCAGCCACTTGAAATTTTGTCCAGAATCATGAAATGATGACAAAGGGCAAAGTCCAAGTGAACTTGTGAAGAGACCACAATATAACACGCTTTTCTATTACCACACTTCTTTTGTGTGATAAGACATTTTCTGCTCTGTATAAGTACACATTTTTTCCTCCTGGGGGCAATTGCACAAAAGCCCCCTCACCCAACGTGGGGCTCGAACCCACGACCGTGAGATTAAGAGTCTCATGCTCTCCCGACTGAGCTAGCTGGGCTTCTTTTAGTGCAAATCTTTAAGATGGACACAGGTTCTTCTTTCTGGGGGAGGTTGACCGACACTTCAAGAGGAAGCAAAGAAAGCACAGAGTACTTTCAAGTTTTTCTATCATCATTTCAAGCTCTTACAGCACACAATCTCAGTACAAAACTCAGCAGTTTGTATGGCCCCCACGTGCTTGTATGCATGCCTCACAACAGGGCATGCTGCTAATGAGACGATGGAATGTCTCCTGGGGAATCTCCTCCCAAATCTGGACCAGGGCATCACTGAGTTCCTGGACAGTCTGAGTTCCAACCTGGCGGTGTCAGATGGACCAAAGCTAAATGTCCCAGGGGTGTTGTATTAAATTTTGGTCAGGTAGGCCAATATAGGTTGGCGGATAGCGGGGTCAGTCAGCGGTATCAGTTCCCCCTGGAAACTGCCTGCATACTCTCGTCAGATGAGGCCGGGCAGCAGGACGAAAGCCAGGAGCCATTGCACCAGCGTACTGTCTGACAGTGGGTCAGAGAATCTGCTGCCAGTGGAGACCACAATGTAACTTTTTTTCTGTTCCCATACTTTCATCTTCTTTTTTGCAGTAAGCCATTTTACTGCTATATATCCACGCACATTTTTTCTCTTTGGGGCAATTGTATAAAAACCCACTGCAGATTGATTTAGGTTGTTCTTTCTGGGGGAGGTTGACTGAAGTTTCAAGAGCAAGTAAAAACCAGAGTGGACTTTCAACTTTTTCTCCCTGTGTATGGTCCAGGTATCATCTAACATTAGAAGTTGTGGCACAGACTCTTGGCAAAGGTACATCTTCTGAAAAACACATCAGAAAAGACATGGATGGGAAAAGTGCTAGTGCCACCTGCAAAACCATTCGTATTCCAGGGTTGCTTCAGTTTTTCCACTCTAGTGTAGCTGTTGTTAATTTCTTTAACACCAAAGTAGGTCAAACTGATTAACAGTACCATCTGCTACATACCTGACTAACTTAATTTCCTAGAAATTTAACCTACTAAAACTAAAGTCAAA
Source organism: Tylochromis polylepis (assembly GCA_015107715.1). NCBI lineage: Eukaryota > Metazoa > Chordata > Actinopteri > Cichliformes > Cichlidae > Tylochromis > Tylochromis polylepis. The sequence continues at coordinate 30,340 of VVHJ01008335.1, read as the reverse complement.
CCAGCGTAACTCTTGATCCATTAACTCAATCGAAAAATTTCAACACTTCCTGAAAGCATCAACTCTGTCCTTTTCAGTGATCATCGGGTCTTTACAGAAAAAACATGACAAACAGCAACAACAAAACAATGAAAAACATGGTAAAAATAACCCAAATGCCCAATAAATCATCTAATTTGTCTAGAGCTACATCACACTCACCAACTTCCTCTTCTCTCAGCCAACCTTCGTCTTTGTGGGGCTGCTGTGACACCATGCCTGGGATTATATTAATAACCCTAATATCACTGTAAAGTGTAGAGTCGCTGCTTTCTAGAAACGTTGGAATTATTCCAATAGAGCAAATGGTTCAGCAGTTACAGATGTTTTAAAACGTGTTGCGAAGCACCTTTGTTTCCCAATTTTGAACTCTGAACCATGCCTTACAATTATTTTATTCTGCCAGATTTAATTTAGAACAAGATAATACTCTCAGGTAGTGGAGTAACAGTGGTCATAAAGTCACCATTGAGCTCATCAAAGAAATCATCCCTTTACACCAGGGGTGTCCAAACCCAGGCCTCAAGGGCCGGTGTCCTGCAGGTTTTAGATATCACCCTGGGTCAACACACCTGAATCAAATGATTAGTTCATTACCAGGCCTCTGGAGAACTTCAAGACATGTTGAGGAGGTAATTTAGCCATCTAAATCAGCTGTGTTGGATTAAGGACACATCTAAAACCTGCAGGACACCGGCCTTTGAGGCCTGCAGTTCCCCCACCCCTGCTTTACACAAAGTCTCATTTCTCAGTTCTTATGCCTTAATTTCCTTCATCATTTCATTGGATCCAGACATCTGAAAGGTGCCTGTAGGAAGTGGAAAAAGGAGGGTTTTATTTGTCGATGTCAAGACAAATTATTGTTGCTCAGTCTGTGCACAATTTGAAAGGTTACTGGGAAAACTCCAGAATAACAATTTAGAGCAAGCTGTCAGAATTTGAATAACTGATGTATCTCATCAGCGATCTTATTAGTATTTGGATGTGTGAGGTTGGCTGTCCTTGTTCCAGGTACATCTACATAATGCTACACTGCCAATCACTTTGTGTACCTATTCACACTCATAATCTGCATGTCCCTCTGCATTTTGCTCCCAGGAGCTCAAATCAAAGCCATGTAATAACAAAGAGAAAGAGACACAGTAAACTTCGTTTGCTCAGCTGACACTGCATGTTCAATGAAAAGCTGGACTAGATTAACATTTTACATCTTCTAATTGTTTCTGGCAACCATGGGAACTGAGATAATTTTGAGCCTGTTTGTTTATGGAACATTTTATCTGCTTAGTGCAAACTTTGCTACCCACCAAGATGGCTCCATAAAATGTCTCTCTGTGGAACGAAGCTTATCTGATATGTAAATAAACTTTATTGTCTCTGACAGGTCTTACTTTGGTTTTACTCTACCGTAATCTTAAAATTATGACATCATGTCATGTCGAGTCGAAATGTTTTTCTCTTTATTTAATTTGTGAGTGAGCTGTATAACTGAGTACAGCCTGTATAAGTGGCATGCAGCAGTGCTCATCTTGCCAAAAGATTGCGTATGTTTGCACAACAGCCTGCATTATTCACAACCTCGCCACTAACTACTTAATGGACTAGAGGGGAGCTATTGACCCTGTATGCTGACAAGGTCAGCTGACTATGTTTATTGGATTGTGTGTGTGTGTGTGTGTGTTCATGTGTGTAAGTCAGACAGAAACAGGAAACAGAAGCTAAAAGCAGAGGAGAGGGATTTTATTGGATCTCTGCCTTTGACTGAATATTTGATTGTACCTCTCTCCCTATTGTCTCTTTCCATGCACAGCTGGAAGATGAAGCCATGCATATTCATTAAGGAAGCTTAGAAATAAGGCTGCATGATGCTGAATATGGAGGCAGCACCTTGTATGATTCTTTTAATGTCAGCAACCAATACTTGTACAAGAATGAAGACAATTAAGACCAGTAAATTAACACAAATGTATCAAATATGGCCTTCATTATATCAAAAATCCAGCCCCATACGTAATATATTTTGAGTGAAATTCATGAAATAACCTTCTGATAACCTTGTCACAACTAATTCAAAGCTTGTTAATTCATTGCTGTTACTGTAGTAGACCGCATATAAGAGATGAATATAGCTTTTGTCTATTAAAACTGAATCTACTGCAAGTTTAAGGAAGTCTCTTCAGTTACAAAGGTGGATAAGTAAATGCCTCAAACCAGCATTATTTATAAAGGCCAGCAGGGAGCAACTTCGCTGGTTAAAAAAACCCCAAGAAAACAAACAGGTTTGCAGACACATGACCACTAACCATGTGACATTAACAAGTCCGCCATTTTGGATGTGTGGCAAAATGGTGAAATGTAGGGTCAAGTAAATAAAGCCCCTATAGACTGCTCCCAAACCATCTGGCAACCAACAATTGCAAGGAAAAAAATTAGTATTCTCCAACTGGTTGTGAGGCTGAAGGCAAAAGCCGCTGGGAAAATAATGGCAAAATTTGCTGTGGGATGAAAGTCATTTTTGTGTATGCTTTAATAAAATGTGTTTCACAAATGCTGAGCTAATGCAGCTGCTGTGGGGTAGATGTCCTTGTCGTATTGATAAGTAGAATAGACTGTTCCAGTAGAGTAGGACATCCACAACCGGGAGTTAAGATGAGTTAAGCAGGACGGAGAGGTGCCGGCAAGAAGATAATCTAAGAGTGTGTATGTGTAACTCCATGCTTAGATATGTTTGCATTTTTCCACTGCCAGCTAGGCAGACTTTAACATTTATCTATATAAGTGACTGCATTTCCTTATTATGTTAGATCTTGCCCAGCTCTGCCGTAGCTCTAGCGTAGGTATCATTTAGGATTCTGTTCAGTGATAGAATAAAACAACTGTGGCTTGATCTCCAGCTATATCTATATGGAAGAATAAACTGCTTTGGAAGTGAGTTTTTTGTCTCCGCCTGACCTCTACCATCCAAAAGAACCATGAAGTCGGCGTACTTCAACATTGCCTACAAACTGTTCAGCAATCCCCTGGCAAACACCTGTCACTAGGGAAAAATGAGTATTCCCCAATCAGTTGGCAAAAAACTTCTTGTGATTGCTTTGTTCGCTAGCATATTTTTGTGAATGGAAGTGACTGACTTACTGACTGGCCAGTGACTGACACTGGCCAGCTACTCCCCTAGCTGTAGTGAAACTGAAAATTGCCACACAAATCAGAAATGGAGTTTTCCTACAGAGTGAAAGTTGGGGCCTTTGGCTTCAGGACCGTACTCAAGGGATTAACGACTATTTCTACACATAATAATAATAACTTTCATATTATTATTTCAAAATAATATGTGTAGAATACATTTCTACACATAATAGAAACATATCTGAAAATCATGTCTTTAAGAAATAGGAAAAAAATCTAGCAAAGGACTGACACAGGACCTGAAAAATTCAGGCAGTTATAAAATTACAGAAAAAAATGCCATCAGATTTTGATCCACTATGCAATACCACCTGGAAAGTATCTGACTGGCAACAATGGTTTTTAGCATTTCAACAAGATTCCACATCTCAAAAAACACCAGCACCTAGGACCACTTTAGTCAGACAGCACTGAAAAAGCAAGCCGCAGCTGTGAATTCATTTTCTCCATATCATGAAGTTAAACTGTTTGCACATCATATAAAAAAAGAAATCTAATTTCCATGGAAAATTATTCAAAATAGAAGGGTAAAAGGAAAAGAGACATTCTACAGCTTTTTTGCTTATCAAATTTCATCATAATCTATTTTTGTCTTCAAGTATTTGTCAGAGTTAAATGTCAGAGTTAAAGCCATTACACTAATGAACCCTACAGTTTGAGGACATACATATTTTTTCATTATTGGATCACCGTGGAGGACCTAAAGCATAAAAGGCCGACAAAGATACTAGACAGCAGCGACAGACCTTAAGCAAAACTGTCACTAAGGCTCTGTGGGCTCAATTATCCCTCATTTGAACAGGAGCAGAAGGACCCCAATTAGTGGTCTAAGTTGACACTTGTGTTTGTCAGAGGGGCTTCAGGCTGGAAACTCAGTATGAGAAGACTTTTGCTTCTAAGCAGGCTCTCTAAAAGGATGACTGTGTCAAAAGTCTAAATGTGATGGAGTGAGGACAATGGTTCCCCTGAAGCTCGTTTCACTGAAATCAAAGCAGAGGACACCTTACTTCTCTTCTGCCTTGTCATTGCTCACCACTTTAATTTCCTCTTCCACGGGCAACAGGAAAACACACACACATACTGCATGCAAACTACACACACAAACAACCTGCACTGTTGTGAGCTTCAGGTTTTATTACTGTCCATGTTTTGTGACTCTAATTTCCTTTGAGGACTCTATGATTTGCATCTTAGCTAAATTCTTGTATGCTGACATACAAAGGCACTGACAGCAGCAATATTATCATAATAACTTCTTTATGGATTAATTAAAATGTTATGACTTCCAAATGTCAAGATGGAAAAGCAACGGGCAGATGTGGAAACAACTTATCAAAGCATAAACAGTAAAAACAGGTTGTATTTCAACCTAATTGATGCCTGAACCAACAGCATGCAGACTGCAAGTCAATGATTTACATCCACAGCAGGCTTGTGGTAGATGTCTATATTTCTGCAGAACACTAGAGACATCTGCTGGCCAGCAAAGAGATGTGGTTGGGGATATTGTGCCAAGTAATGATGTAATTTTCCGGATTTAGAAACAAAGACAACGAGTAGACTTGGTCTTAGCAAAGTAGGCCACCCCAAACCTGTCCAGAACTGAGCTGAGTATGATGAGGGTAACACATAATTTCTTAGGAAATAGCAGGTGATATGCTAAATCTTTTGCAGGATAACCATTTCAGCATGTCACAGATGGAAAAATGCAGGTCTAAATTAGATTAACAAAGACTGAGTGACGTTTACCTGCTTCACGACTTTAAAATCCTGCTACTTGTGGTTGCTGATTCACTGTCAAGACTCACTACTTCACCATCATTAATGTGTGTTTTATAACATCAGTGATGAAACACTAAAAAGCAAAACACATTCAGAAGCGCTGGTGCAGTGGTTAGCACTATCACCTCACACCAAAGGGGTTCTGTGTTTGAGTCCACTGGCTGATTCCTTTCTGTGTGGAGTTTTCATGTACTCTAGATTTCTCCAACAATCTAAAAACATGCTTGTAACTTGATGAATGTCTGTCTGAATTATAATGAATTTTCCATGTTATTGTTTTATAGACTTATTTATTTGTTACAGTTTTCTCATACCTCTCTTATATGCAAGCTTCAAATACGTTGTCAAATAAGCCTTAAATCAGCTAAAATAGCTATAATAATGATTTACTCTGTGATAAAATGCATGATGTTGCTCATAGTGTAAGCCGTAAACTGTGTAGTCTGTTTTAAGCCTAAATATAAGCTAGGTGACGTTTTCCTTTTGCCTCCCTGTAGTTAAAGCTGTGTTTGGTAACCTTTAATCACAGTAATTTAAGATATTTTTCCACATAAATAAGCTGGTTGCTTCATTTAATTATTATATCAGACAAATTAAAGTGTTGATGTTAAATTTAGTTTAACCCATGCTGGCTTAGCAGAAGAAACCTCCACCTCTGCCTTAGAATAAAATTACTTCTAGTCTTTTTATATAATTTCTCATGGTTACACCACTTAAAGTGCATCTTAAAATTAATTTTTAAATCAATTTTTTTTGTTGAGAAAACTTTTTAAAATACACGAGAAACATAGAAATCAACTAAAACTACAGTAACCTGAATTATCTTCACTGATATAATCAATTTTTGAGTAACAATGTCAATCTGTTGTACCATTTTACTAAAAGATCAGTATTTACTCTAATTTTGACTTTTTTTTCTCTTTTAAAAAAATAGCTCATGTCTTCCTTCTTTGCAATAATCAATTGTAAGAGCAGACATCACACGTTCAGATGTATTCACCTACATTTGAAAGTAAAGTAATTTAGGGTGAGTTAATGCATCACTGTTTGTGTTCTTTGTATTTTCCATGCACAGTCTTGTGTTTTAGAATAAAGGGCAGGCAGTGTGCGCTATGCTGGGTTCACTACACTGGTGTATGAAGCGCTGATTCATGCTGCTCCACATGAAAACCCAAATTAATAGCCAACCACAATGGTGACTGAGTGGTCTCTCATCCATCTACAACCAGATGTTCAGCTGCAGAGTCCGATGAAGAGACGGACATCTGTCTGATGACTCTTGTCTCTATTACAACACTCTGATTAATACTCTCATTACAGGTCCATGTATCTGAGCTGCTGACTCAATCTTCTGCCTCTAATTAGGAGACTAATTTAGTCTTGCTCTGGTTCCACCTCTCCTACAGGGTCCTTTCTCTATAAGGGCCACCGATGGACCATAAGTGACCAACTCACATTCATACTTCTCCCAGCCACTTAACTTATACCCTGTGTGGGTTAATGTAATGAACCTTTATACTGCAGCTCATCAGTATGCAGAAAGGAAACCGAGGTTTGTCCCTGGATCAAGTGGAGTCAGTGCTCTCCACCCACACTCAAGAACATTACATTAGTATTGACTGCCCTCTGCTCCACCCAGGATTTATAGTACAAAATAATGTGAAAGGACTTCAGTTCAAGCTCTTCTTAACCTCACAATGTTTTAATGAAAACTTAAGGCACGTATTCTCTGATGTGGGATATATTATATTTATGTGAAAATGTGAGTTTAGTTGTAATTGTCACTTTTCTTAACTAAAATCAAATAAAAAAGAATATACAGGAAATAGCCTTACTTTTAATATTTGTTAGTTTGGTAAAAAAAAATGGTTTTACAACTTGCCTGATGGTGATTTAAATGAACATATTGATGGAGACTTTGCATGTCTACAAGGCTGAGAGTCCACTGCTTTCGAAAAGTTGTGTTTTTGTTGTAATTCCTATACTGACTGTCCTAAATCTTGCCTCTGACATATGCCCTATAATATACAACATGTTGAATAACAATTAAAAGACTAAAACCAACTCTGAAAATAATAATTTACAAAAACTAAACTGAAAAAAAACCCACCCCGGAAACTAACTGAAGCCAAACTGTCTTAAAACTAAGAGTTAAAATGACATAAAAATAAAAACTAAATAGATAATACAAAACTAAAATATCACGTTTTCTAATCCGTGCTAGGTTATAATATTACGGAACTACAATTCCCAGAATGCCTCGAAGAGCAACGACCATGAGTTGTGTGACTGCCACCGGACGGCTGTCGATGGAAAGTGCAGGAAAACGTGCTCAGTGACAGTCATACAAGCATGCACGCAGCTCAGCGCCGACCAGCTTCAGCAGCAGACATGTAAAAAGATGGATTAGAAAATAATGTGCCTCGCCTATCATCACCACCACCATGTTCCCGGGAGTTTTCTATGCACTGCTGGCGGGTTTCCTCGGGGCCGTGGCGTCGTCCTCGGCCAAACTGTCCCTGGGAGCCGACTACCTGAAGGGTGTCTGTGAAACCGGACTCCGGACATGGGGAGAGCAGCGGAAATTCAGACAGGCGGACGAAACTACCGCCTGTGACCGGGTGAGGCATTGCCGCAGTTAAACTCGTTTTAATTATTAACACAGTGATGGTGAATAATAATGCTCGCCTGCGAGCGGGGTGATTTCTCACGGAGGAAGTTAGGGGGGTTATCCCCGCCCGCCTCTCCTCTCCTCACCATCAGCATCAGCACCATCTGCGGCAATACAAGGGGGAGCCCGCGCGACAGCGGCGCGCTCGTGGCGTACCCGCGCACCGAAGCACACCACTGCAGTTAGTGCGAGTGTATTAAGGCGCTGTTTTATTCTATAAGCGTGAAACTTATCTCTGCGTGTAGATGATAAGGTGAAAGGCTGGTATCTGATGGGGAGGATGTCAAGTTTTTCTGTGAATGACCTTCACGCTGTCTACATACGTCACACAGTGATGTCAGAAACATCTGCAGGCGGCTGTCTGAAGCCTTAAACTGTGGAAAGCAGTGGCCCTGATACGTGATTTAAGGCACAATTGAATTGACAGAATTGCAAATTAGGATTGCAGGTGAATGCAAAGCATATGTAAAGGCTGTTACTGTGCACCAGGAGATTTGCCTGCCTCACATCAGACTACAGGAAACACCGAGAAAAAGAAACAGGAACAATGCACTGTGAAGCTCTGGAAAGTAAATGTTAGAACTAAGTGACTACCTTTGGCCACTGGTCTCGGCTGATGGCTGCCCCTCCATGAGCCTGATTCTGCTGGAGGTTTCTTCCTGTTAAAAGGGAGTTTTTCCTTCCCACTGTCGCCAAGAGCTAGGGCGTCCTCTCATTGTTGGGGTTTTCTCTGTATTATTTTAGGGTCTTCACCTTACAATCTAAAGTGCCTTGAGGTGACTCTTGTTGTGATTTGGCGCTGTATATTAAAACTGAATTGAATACCTTTTAACTAAGCTACATGTCTTTTGGAGATGCATGGTACAACAAATTGTTTTATACTGTGTGCTGGCTTATTTCCTTTGTGGTTCACAGGGTCACATTCATTACATTAGATCATCTAGCATTAGAACTAGTCCCATTATAATCCATTAGCATCCGTTTAATGATAAGACTGAAGAAAACATATACTGCTTTCAGTCAGCGTTGCTTTTGTCTCTTTTTGGGAAATGGATCATACTCAAAATAAGAAGAAGAGGAGTTCATTTTTTTTAGGATATTATGTGTGTTATTCCCACGATTTTTTCTCTTTACTGTAACAGGAAAGTACAGTACAGTTCATTTTTATAATATCGCCACTCAAGTTTACAGCAGGCCAAAATGGCCTGAGGGTCCAGACAGTGTTGAGATGGTCTCCTGATGGGAGAATGGGCAAACAGTATAGCTGCATAGACTTAGCACATCCAATTTTGCAAAACACAAATCATTCACAAACATTTCACAGTTGTAGAAAAGTTTATTGCTCTTTCTTCTTCTTCCTAAAATGCACAATATTTACCCCTTCATTCTTGAGTAACAGTCTGCAAAAGGTCAACTGAATCAAACCATTTGCAGGTTCACATATTGTGTAGCGGTCTGTAACACACAGTGAGTCAGTCCAGATTTTGTGCATTAATGCAAACAAAAAACTAAACAAGAGCTCTCAGAGAGCGCAACCTCCCCCGAAGGGCATGGGCTACACAAAAAACGCTGATGTTTTATGATGTTTTTATTCCAATGTGATGACATCAACCCGTTATGGCGTCAATGTATTGAAAAAGGTGTGTTGTGCAGCTCTCTTCATGGCCTTTCATATAATATATTACTCGATGTGGTTGCTTGAATTTTTTTTTTACAAGGTTAACTTTGACCTTGGGTGCTAACAATGAAGGTCAAGGTCAAATGCTTAGCCAAACTAGGTATTCATGTCGCCCAAGACCTAGTATATTGTTGTGAAATTTAAAGATGATCAAAAAGAAATTCTGGGTAATATAAAGTTTTAATTTCACATTTGGTGTGACCTTGACCTGATTTTCACAAAAATTAAATCAGCTCGAGCTGTTGTGGGTATCCACCGTCACACGAAATTTGAAGATGATATCTTGAAAACTGTGGACACTAGACTGCTAACAAACAGACAGACACACAAACAAAAACAACTGAACAGATTAGATACTTCCTCCCTTCGGGGGGGATTTGTCAAGAGCATCTTTAATAAGTTTCTTCTCTCATCTCTCAGCTTCATATCCCTCTGAGGCTGCTGTGTGGCGGGCTGCTTTTCACCTGCAACGCTGTGATGTGGACCTTCCTCGCCAAAGCACTCAGGTATTCCTCGTCCTCCACCCGAACCACTGTGACCACCACTGCCTCCAACTTCATATCTTCCGTAAGTGACGATCTCTCTCTTATAGCTCTTACTTCATGTCCTCTGAGTGAAATCCTTTACATCAGGCAGCAGAGGGTGAAAATAATTTCATGTTGACCTTAACGTCCTTCCTTCTTACATAACCTGATTTATTTTAGAAAATAGGCTAGACTGTATTCAGAAATAACTTGTCACTGTGATTTATGGCTCTTCATTGTTAAGCTTAGCAGGGATATTGGCCATTAGGGCACCTTTATTGGCAATTTATTTCTAAAATCAGGCATGATTTTTTTTTCTTTGCAGGCTTTCCTGGGCCAGCTGATCTTTGGGGAAGCCCAGATAACATTGTGGTGGGTTGGGATCTCTCTGACCTTCTCTGGTTTGTTGGTACTGCAGAGGGTTTCACCACAGGATGGACAACAGAACACGGTTGCCAAAAAAGATGAATAATGTATCCTGTCTCTACTAGCTGGTTGTGGCGTGTGATCTGTTTTGTCAGACATCTTCTCTGACTTTATTAAAGCCAAAGAGTAGTAAAATCTGAAACAGCAGTTGAATTTAAAGTGTTTTGTTCTTTAATCTGGGCACACCTGGCAAACTCATGATAAGTTATTCTCCAACTTGTTAAAGAGCAAGTGGAAATAGTTGTTGTCTTCCAGTCATATAACAAAATTCAGTTTCACCTGTGTAGCCTAAAGTGAAATTTGTAATCCACATACTTAAAAAAGAATTGCTTTATTTGAAATCACTATCTGTTTTACAGGTTGGCGTTTGTAGCCCTGCAGCATGTAAAACCCTGCTGGTTCGGCTGTGGTGCAGCCTTGTTTAGCCCTTTCCTAAAATCAGAGGAGATGTTGGCTTTCAGCCAGTCCAACCAGAGCACATCCAAAGTCTGGCTAGTAGAGACATAATAATGGATGGCTAAGTCTGAAATCATCTCTGTCCACCGGCTTTACAAAGAAGCAAAAATTATACTAGCTTTACGTTACTTTTTGGAAAGTCAACAATAGCACAACAGCTTCTGAGCTAACGGAAAAGATAAAAAGGAAGATAAATAAAAAGGTTGTTAAATGTTTTGGGAAATGCATCTGTTTGGTTTCTTTTTGAGAGTTACATGAGAAGATTGATACCACTAACATGTCTGTAGAGACATTACTTTATGAAGCCTCATCTGGCATAATTTAGCCTGACTGGAAATCAGAGGGTAGCTGGCCTGGCTCAGTGTCAAGATAACCAAATCTGCTTTAAAACATATTTTATTTTAATAATTAATGCATTATGTCATGTTTGTTCAATACATTCATAAACAGAACTGCAAAAATGACATTTATTGTCTTTGTAGGGGAATATGTGTGAAAATACTTTCTAGCTAAGGGTAGTGACTTCCTTTAGCTTCTGCTAATTTTCTTGAGGAAATCTGTTAAAGGGAGTCATTAAAACCAAGGTGTTGTTTTTACTCTTTGGTTTATGACACAGAACACAAGCTGGGAGTTACAAGATTATTAGGGGAAAAGTGACTGGAGACCATGGTATGACTAAAATTATTGTAACTGTGTGCAATAAACCTGCAATCTTGTTGCCTTTGAAACAGTTGCTTCAAAGACGGAACTGAGTCTGTGATCATTTGCAGTTGCTGTCTTAAGGCAATAAGAGCAAGTCTGCTATCGGTTTGTGATTGAATGGGTCCAAATTGGCAACTACACGCGATCTGTTTGTGGTAATCAAATGATTAAATAAATTGGTGAAAAATTGCAGATCTGTTGCCATCTGCATACACAGAAAATCACATTAACTACTTGCAGTCAGAGTCCAACCAGAATCTCATAGATTTGAAAGAGAAGTTCCTCCACAAATAGTGATGTAGTTGCTATAGAACAGCAATATAACTGCAAAATGACATAGGTGCTCATCAACCTTGCTTTTCTATAGGAATATAACCAGAAACCACCCAGTTGGCAACTAGTTGAGTTGAGATCCCTAATGCAAAGAGACATGGCAGACAAGCTGCACTCATCAGCACAGACAGACTCAGATTGATTGCATCATGTTGGCAATAATATTTTCAAACCTTTGTCAACCTGTCTGAGAGCAGTTGCTGTCACTCTGAGTCAGACCGCGATTTTCTGGAGACAGGTTGCCGTGCAATTGTCTTGCAACTGAAGGTAACTGCAGAGATTGAAGGTGTTAAATGCTCAGTCTCTTGAGTGACCAGTTGGTTGCCGCAACCAGTCATCTGGCAACAACCGATTTTCCCCAGGTGCAAGTAGGTCATATTTTTACTCTAGTGTGACTGAGCCATTAGACAGAGCAGGTATCCCTCGTCCTCCACCATTAACTGTATAGACATGAGAGTAATCAATCTTTTCATCTGACTGTCTGCATGAAAGGCAATAGATACATTACTGTAAATGGAAATCTTTATAGGAAGACTCAAATAATACAGAAGGATAATTTGAGAATTTCTGCACATATTTGATTTCTGTGTCATCATTAGCAATGGACAAATAGCATCAGTCAGCCTGTGCATTAGGTATTGTATTCCAAAAGGCTCTCTTAATTCCCCCATTTCCTTAAATTACTAAGACACTCACCACAAGATCCAGCACCAACATTGCATTTTATGCATGCTCAAGGAAATGTTTTATAAGTGAAGTACTTAGCTAATGAAGTGTGCTCATATTTTCACAAGTGATAATGCTTCTGATGTAGCACTCAAAGGCTCATCCCCTCGGGAGGAATTCTCTCTCTGCCTGAATTTACTTTTTATCTGCCTTCTTGACAGCTTGAACCTTAACCTCAAGATATGAGCATGACACATATTTTGATTCAGAGGCAGCTGATCTTCAATTTCATGATAGATGTGTGCATATTCCCACGAGGGCCTGAACTCAGATAAATCACACCAAAGCATCCTCCTGGATCTACAATCCACTCAGAATCAGAGTGACGTCCCCTCTGTGAACCGCTTCATTAAACTTGTGACTTCAGTGTCCCCCCGCTGTCTCTCCAGTGCCAGGCCTTGCGATTGCCAGTTGAGCTTTCTTTGACCTGAATTTAAATTCTCATATTAGTCTGTTGCACATCTTGAATAATAATTCATTATTTCTTTGCGCTTCATAGACATCTCTGTTCGCTAACAGCTTCCATCAACATCTCTGGATGTGTCGGTGAGAGTGCAATAACATATTTTCTCATACACTGTGATGTGTGTTACTGGGAGGGAGCTGTGAACATTAATAAATGAAGAGATACAATACATGCTACCAGAGGGATGTTCTCTTAGTATAATCAGCTACAGGGATTTGCCTGAACAAGACATCAAAGGCTGCTTTAATGAACAGATCACATTTTGCTGTTGTTTGGATACATATCATAATATAAATGCATAATGGTAGCTATGGTACCTGTCTGTAGTATCTCACAGCAGTAACGCACAAATATATCAGATGTCCTTCCAAGTGCTGCTGTGAAGGTTTTGTACCATGTGATTTAAATGCATCCCTGTTAATGTGACTGCAGTGACAATGTGACTATAATATTATCCTCTCATATTCAAGACAGGCTGAGTGATATTTCACAGCAGGGATGTACATGAAGCAACATCAGATGTTTATGCCTCAATGTTTTGCTTTAATTTAAAAGTAACAGTAAGATATTTTAACAAGAGCCTGATGAGAACATTATACCACTCAGTAAAAGAGCTTTGAGTGGTCAGCAAGACTGGAAAAGCACCTATATTCTAAGTTAACCTAATCAGATAACTGTTTGTTAGCTTAGCTCAGGATAAATATTAAAACATGTACTGTTATATAAATACGACTCCAGTTCAATGAACCTGTTTAGCTAGGGTTGCATAAATATTTTAAATGGACTGTAAATGCCAATGCATTTGAAATTACAAGTTAAGCTGTTGGTTAGCTTAGTTAAGCATAAAGACTAAAAAGTAGACTGCTAATAAAGACCAGTCAAATTCCCTTTATATCCTATGCTAAGCTAATGAAGTAGCTAACCGAGTTAGCTAGCTTAGCGTGACCTATAATTGTTACATAAATCCAGATGCCAATCCATTTACAACCTAACATAAGCTAACCAGCTTACTGTTGGCATAAAGAGTAGAAACAGTTAGCTTAACTGTATCTAAATGTGATGAAATACAGAAAATTTGCAAGCTAATTTAGATAATATCAGTTTTTCAAAATGTCAAAGTATAAAACCAACACTCAACAATGAGACGGAAAGAATGGAAATATATTATATATATATATACTGAAATTTAAGACAATAGATTGATTGTTAATTTAGACTAGCCATTTCTGACACTTTTCAGTATTTAGGTTAAGCTAAGCTAACTGGCAGCTGGATCTCACTTAATTTTTAGCAGAATGATGTGAGACAAATACACATTCATTTCCTAACTAGTAACAGTTTTCAGAGAGTTTAGCTTCTAGACCCTGTATCATAATGACTTTACATCTTTACACCTGGAGAGTGTAAATGTTAACAAAATTGATATGTCAGTGAGTTTTAGAGGGGTCTTTCAGACAGAACCTCCTTCTACCATTTGCAATCTTAATGCTAAGCTTATCTATGGGGTTCTTGGCTGTGGTAATGATCTCATCTGGCTCACAGCAAGAAATTGAATGCTGATGTATTTCTTTAATCTGCCTTTAATATCTGCCTGGCTTTTCTCCAGTTAATGGCATGATATGGGAAACCATCTTCCTGTGAAGCCACTCTCACTGTAAGATAAGCAGCCAGAGATTCTGCAGTAGCAAAAATTATAGCTTTGTGAGAGCAGCATGGTATTGAAGTGGCATGCATCTCTATCCGTGGGCACATTAATTGTAGATGTGGGTGTCCAAAGTGATTAGAAAATCACTATAGTATGACTGTGACCTGACAAGCTGCATGTCACAATGACAACTTAATATGCTGCATTCCAAGAAAAGTAAAATGGTCTTAAACAGTCTTTAACTTGGTAGCTCTGTAATGCAGCTGTATGATGCACCTGTTGAACCCAAATGACAATAGAATGGGTAATTTTCTGGTGATTTTTCAGACTGATTTTGTTGTACTCTGGCTCCGGGTGTAAGCAGCTCAGTCATCGCTTTAGTCTGAAAGCTGCTGCACCAAAATATTTCTTCTCATGTTCAACTTTTTAACATGAATTGAGACAGTTTGATTAGATTGCCCTGATATGAATCATTATTAAAATACATTACAGATTATGCTAAACAAACATTTGTAAAAGTGTAAAGATATTGTTAATATAGAAAAATGTGTAAAGTAAGATCTCCAGTGAGAGAAGGAACACCCAACCTATTAAACATCTCATCTAACAAACGGGTTTTTGACTCATTACTGTGTTGTAGTAAGATGCTCTGAGTAAATCCGTTTCCGGATAATTTCCGGTTAATTTAGATTAAATGGGAGTGTGCGTTTTCACGAAGAGAGGAGGAAATTCAACCACAGCAATGTCCAATAAAGAGCAGCATTGCTGTTGATAATGGGGCTGGAGAAAGTGCTGTCCTGGAGCTAGTTTACATCGAACTTACACAACGAGATTTGTACTCCATTAGACTGGCCTCCTTTCTTTAAGCAGTCTAGTTCCAGTAAAAATGGAAAACAACGTGCTTAAAGCCCTTCCTGAAATCTGCAAAAGTACATTCAATACTTAAAGGCAGCAACCGTTCGGATTGCGATTCAAAGGCATTTTCTCATCCTTTGAAGGTTTTGAAATGATGAAAATCTGTAATTCTACACAGATTGCACAAATTCCATAAAATAGTAAAATACAAAATTTTGTTTCTCTTCCCCCAACCAGTTCTGCTCAAGGTCTCCTTCCTGTCAAAAGGGAGTTCTTCTTTCACTTTTGCAAAGTGCTGCTAATGAAGGACTGTCTGATTGTTGGGAGTTTCTAATATGTTAGAGTCTTTACCTTATTATACATTGTAAGTGCCTCGAGCTGACGACTGTTTTAAGTTGGCGCTATATAAATATGGGGGAATTTGAATGTTTCTATTCAAATTTATATAAATACATTTTAATTGAAATGACAGTTTAGAGTTTAGTGAGTTAATTCTTTATGTATATTTTTTATGATAGCAGTAGATATAAATTATATAAAATATCTGACCGTGATGAAATGATAATTAAAGTTAGACCATGAAAATGTATACAGCACAAGAAAACTTACATAACTGAGAATTATCAGGACTTCTTTTCAAACTAAATATCCAATACTTTGTCACCACTTTTTCCTCCATCTTTTTTCACATAAAATTCTCACTTCCCAAAATACTTTGTTTGTTTACAGCTCAGTGAATTCTACATAAATAAATGCAAACCAAGTCTGTAGTTTTAACTTTGTTGGTATAATTACATATTACAGTTTAGATGTGAGATTTTAGGTCTGCGCTTTCACAGTATTTGTGTTATTTTAATGTAAAAATGTAAAACACATTTAAGTTTTTTCTTCATCTTTACATGTAAGCTTCTGTAATTAGGAATCAGTTGTTAAATTATGACTAGCATCAATACTATCCATTACTCACATCTTTGTATCAAAAATGACCCCGTGTACAAGATTACACAAACAGTCAATAAAATATCCATAGTTATACGGTTTTATTTCATATCCCTTGAAACAAATACAATGGTCAGAAAAACAAAATAAAAACCACAGTAAATAAGACAAATAAGTTTGCATACCCGACCACAGAACATTTCTGAGAAGAAGAAAAAAAAAAAAGCTGGTGTGCTGTACGTGTAAACCTGTTGCATGTCCACGTAATGGTTAAAACATTTAAAAGCCTAAGAAAATGTCATTTCTGACAACTATTTCAATGGTTACATCCTTGCCTCCCTTCCTTTAGCATTCAATTTGGCAACACATATATTTAAAATATCCTTTCATCATCTTCTAAATCATGGGTTTTTTTTAACTCAAGTAAGGCTTTTAATAACACATTCTGGCAAAGGCATTTTCAGTGTTAAATGCTTTGAAGATGCCCATTTCTTATCTGCATCAAATTGTCATCCTCAAAAGTAAAATCTGAAGTTTCCTGTGTCCCGTTAAAATCCACGGTTGTGGCAGTTATACACTTCCAGCCTGAGTGAACATTTTCTGAGCCCCAACCCCCCAACCCCCCAACCCCTCAACCCCTCAACCCAAACCAGAATTGCAATGAAAATCTGTGACAAACTAGACCACAAGCAAATTCCATCGACTGAGAGCAAGTAAAATACACTTAGTGTCAACACACATAGAGCAACGTGTATTGCTTGATTCCCTGACTTTCTGTCTCAGCTGGTGATTGTTACAAAGCAAATGAAAAGAAAAGTTCATAAGGATGCTGGTTTAACTTCAGTTTTAAATTCAATCAGGAAGTCACTTTAAGTATTGTACACTTTGACCTGCCTAGTGTCAGACTTGACAGTTATAAACCTTAAGATTTTCAGGAAATCAAACCCTTTTGGTTTTTACACTTGTAGCATTTTTGGTCAACATTTTGACATCCGGTGTATTTACGTTCTGTAACTGCTTTTCTACATGGCCACCTTATTAGGTAGTCTAATGTAATTAAACACAGCTCTGCCATAAAATTCTACACAGCTATTCCATTATAATCCAATCAGTCACAACATTAAAACCACTGATAGAATAAGTAATTAGCATTGATCATCTTATTAAAGTGAGATGCTCTGCTGGGTAACCTGGAAGACTGGCATTCACATGGCTGTTACTTTACCATGTACCACCCACTTAAATATTACAGCAAAACAGCCTCCACAAACATGTCAACGTGCCCCACCCCTCTGTAAAAACCGTCCAGGAACAGCTTGATGAACACAACAAAGAGCCCAAAGCATTGACCTGTCCAAGCATTCAATCATATGTGATTGGAACAACCCCAATCCATGGAGGCCACACCCTGAAACCCACAGGACCCAAATGTACCCAAATCCTGCCAGACGCCACAAGATACACCTGAAAGGTCATGTGTTAATTCCTCGATGGGTCGGAGCATTTTTGGCAGCATGAGGGGAACCTTCACAATATTAGGAGGCGATCTGAATGTTGAGTTTGAAAATTCTGCAGTCATTACTCATTCAAAGGCCAAGGGGAAAAAAAAAAAACCACTATCAAAAAAAGAAATTTCCCAAATATGACAGTTCAATACATTTCCTCCTTTAAATCTCATCTCTGTAATACACATATTGATGATTTCTATTAAGGTCATCAAAAAATAAAAGGCTAGAAAAGTTAAGGTAGTATTTATGGCAGAGCTGCGGTTTATAGGTTTTCTATTAATCTTACATTACACAATTAATCATGCACAATTTAAACTGCCAGCACAAGCAAGTGGAAGTGCTTAATTCAGTCAGTGCTTATTTATCCCCACTGTCCTGGCGCTGGCATCTGTACCAGCTGTTTAAGATGCATCTACTGCAACACTTCTTACATGCTCTGCTGGCCAAACACAAAGGAAGTTTTATTGTGAAGCTAACGCAAAGTGATTGTCAGAGTTTAATCTTCAAATTGCCTTTGGCTTAGCATTTCATGACTTAGCCGATAATCTTCACGACCCGATCAAGAGACGGACATTTCAGACTTTTTCTAGATTGGTTTTAAATAATGAAGAAGAAAAAAATCATAAGAAAATAGGTGCTGGAAGATGAAGCATGCTGGGAAATGTATAAAACTAGACTCAGGTTACTTGTGGAAAATGAAAAGACAGCTTGTTTATCTGGATGCTCTGTGCGCAGATACAAACACTGCTCCTCTGAAGTGGCTCAGCGAGCGTTTAGTGCAATATAAACTGACCAAGTAGCACAGAAATCTTAAGGATTATAACTTTAACCAGCCACTGTGAGGTTATTGCTGTCCTCCATTTTCAGAGTCCTCTTGAAAAACACTTAAAACTTTTCCAAAACGTGATTTCTTGCCAGAAAAGTTAGGCGTTACACTTGTCTTTTGATTGCAGTAATGCAAGAAAAAGAAAAGTGAAATGGGCAAACATACTTTTAGCTGGCAGCAAAAGGAGGAAACAAGTAGCATTAACAAGTGTGAGCCTGAACTGTCACATTAAGGCAAATAAATAGAAATAACTTTACAAAAAGCAGATTCCACCAGTCACTAATGCGCTGTTCTAAGGCAAATCATCCGCAGCATTCAGCAAAAGACTACCGCGACTACATTAATAAAGCAAATGAAGGAAAAAGGATCATTTTTTACAGGAAGACAAAACCAGGTGTTCATTGTGGCAACCGTGCTGCGCTGCTTTGAGTGGAAACATTCAGGACTTGAGTTCACATTGTGTAGTCTTAGAAGTAGGAGATATTTAGGCATATTTACTCCAGCGAAGGCAAAACTTAGTCTCTTGTTGCATTTTGCCAAAGTCTCATTAGATGCTTCTTGTCGTAGTTTAAGAGCGCTGTATTGTGCAGCTACACCTCGTTAATCTCAGTCAGCACCAAAACGGGGGAAGGGGAACGGCAAAATTAAAGACAACATTTTAAAAAGGAAAAACACATTTTACAACAAAACACCTTGAAATATCAATAGTTCCTAGAAGAAAGAAAATTTAGAAGTGGTTACGAGAAGTTTGTGCTCCAGGCAAGAGTGATCAGTCTATGTCTGTGGACACTTAGAACCCAGCTTTCACACTATGTACTGATACACATCTGCCTTTCCATGGTCAGGTGTTGCAAAGGGGCTCAGCCAGGCTATAGAGAATGGGTGGCCAAACACCACCTTCATGTTCATCCATTTAGACTTTTTGGCCCATCTCCTCTCCTCCTTCTTCAGCTGCTCGATACCCTGCACAAAGGGTAAAGCACACAGTGTGAGTTAAATTCAGCCCTGATACAAAACATCAACCGTATCAGCTGCAAACATGCGGCTGCTGAATAAGGGATTAAAAATGAATCATAATTTGTATTCTTTTGTTTTCCTTTCACAGGTCTTAGGTGACTCACTCTCAGTGGCTCCTGATGTTTAAGAAAGCTCACAGGATAAACCAACAGGGTCAACAAATGGAGGCCATATAACACTACAATTGACAGTTCTTTGTAGTGATTATAATAAGTCTGTGAGTCACACCCGTGGGTGTCTTGAGCAGAAAACGCACTACTCTGAACCCACCTGGGGGATGTAGGTGAATTACCTGCTCCTTTAGTGACGAACTGATAGACGGGTTTAGTTTATTTTGGGAAGGCTTAACGTCTGAAGGAGGCTCGACTCCAAACTGCAAACTAAAACACCCGAGTCTGGTGCTGGTCTTTATGCTGTTAAGAAACAGTTTTTCTTTAAAAGGACCTAATATGCTTTTCCTTATTTCCTGTCAAATATATATACTCTTAGAGTGGTGGATGCTCATAATGAGGTCAGTGTATGTACAGTTAATTCCTGTGAGCTCAGAGTTGAGGCTGCTCTAAATCTCTGGTTTTAGTCATTTCTTTAAACTCTGATATCATGTCAGCGAGAGCAGATATCCTCGTACAGTCCCCTCAAGCACACAGGTCTGACTGTAAACTTTCTGTTTGCAAGGAGCAGCCAATCACAAGAAAGTTAGCTTAAAAGGGGAAAAAAACAAAACTAAAAACAGCCGTTTTCACAGAAGATGAACTGAGGGGCTAAATTAAGGCCCAGTATATGACAAAATAGAAATATTTTAAACTTTGTATCATGAATTTATGTTGTTTTAAAGACTACTGATATCAGATGCCTTCTGCACAATCACAGTGTTTCTCTCATTTCTAATATTACATTTTATGGACTGAGAAAATACTTCCTTTTAAAACAAGAAAAAGAAAAAAAAAAAGAGTATGGACAATAAAACCTTTTCTCTCTTCATCAGAATAAATGCACTGATCATAAGTAGCTTTAGAGAGCACAAGCAATAAATATAATATCATGCAATAAACAGTTGCTTACATTTTTTCTTTCTAAAACATTACAATTGATAAAAATGTAAGCATTAACATGTTTCTGTAATAACAAAGACATGGTCAATGACGTCACCTACACTTACATCAGTTGCGAGTGATGTAACAATTACTTCCACTTAACTTTGTGCTGAAGACAAACAACAAAATGTTTTTGGTTGTGTCAAAACAGACTTTAAAAAGAGTCTAACTGCAGTCTTATACAGAGAAACGTCCTCGGTGAGGTGAAGTAGAAACTGCAGAGAGAAGGGTCAGAGCCAGGCCAGCACTTTCTCCACAAGCTGAAAAAGATCTAGTATCTTTTTTTTTTCTTTTTCTTTTTTTTTTTAAAGGCTCTTCAGCAAGGTGGAAAGTTTCTGACATGAGAACTTAACCTCATGTCAGACTGCTGACATAGCGGTAGCTGAAATTCAGTTTTCAAGAGGTGTGCAGAGGAGAGGTATGGTGGTGAAATTCCCTGCTGGTTTTACTCACCGTTTCATCAGTGCAGATGGAGTGGACCTGAGTCCCAAACATGACTGCAGTGAAGATCAGAAAGAGGAGACCTTCAAAGCAGAGGAGGATGAGGAGGATGACAGTTGCTGGTGGAGAGAAGTTGCTGCACTCTGGAAAGGAAGGGAGATTTTTTTATGTTAAACTAAGTAAATAACCTAACATTTGGAAACCAGAAAGGATATTAAACAGACTTAAATAAATAAATAAGCATCAAGATTCCCTGTGAATACTGTGTCAAATTCCAATGATTTGCTTAGCCCAATCAGAGGCTTGCCATTCAAGTTTTGAATAAAAATAAAGAAGCTTGTCAGTGCAGAGAATGTGTCAAGTGTGCTTAGACAATAAATCAACTATGGAAAGAATTCCACGTTAGTCTTTAATGCATAACATTTTACATCTTAGTCACAAGCTTTTCTGATTGGATTGGTTCCTATACTAAACTACTACATTACAGAACAGACACTTACTCGCCCAGTCTTCTTCAAAGCAGAAAATGAAATGGAAGGCCGCCATGAATAACGCATGGAAGGATATTAGTGCAATGTACATCTGAAAACAAACACAAATGTAATGTCAGTCAGCTCATTTTTATAGTCCTCATATTCAGTTATGGTCTTATTTTGGAAAGCCAAAATAAAAAGCATTTAGGCAAATTGGGGGAAGAAGAAGAAGAAATCGAACTAGGCTCGAAAAAAAAAATAAACGCCACAAATTCGTCCAACAAAATTACGCAGTCAGTGTGAACGGCTGGATTAAGAATAAGTGAGGCTGGATTTTACGTGTCTGATGTCTACAGGCCTTTAACTCAAATGACCACAAATAAACACCACCTGGTTACAACCAAGTTGTGCAGAAGAGCATATCTGAATGCACAACATAGGTTACAGCAGCAGCTGAAGACCACACCAGGTGCCACTTTTGTTAAAAACATGAAACTCAAAGTGCAATTTACATGTCTTCATCAAAATTGGACAAACGGATTGGAAAAACTTTGCTTGGTCTTGGTCTCAATTTCTGCTGTGATATATGGACGGTAGGCTCAGAGTAGACTTAAAAAAAAAACACAAAAAAAAAACACAAACAAACCATGAAACCTGCCTTCTATCAACACTTCAGCTGTTGCTGGTGGTGTAATGGTGTGGGGGATATTTTCTTGTCAAACTTTTGGAACATGTCACAAAGCTCATATCACCTCAAACTGGTTTCTTGAACATGACAATGAGTTACAGTATGCTCAAATGGCCTCCAAAGCCTTTTCACACTCCAATACATTACCTTTGGGATGTGGTGGATTTACATCACTGATGTGAAGCTAACAAATGTGCAGCAACTATGTGATGCTATCATGTCAATATAGACCAGAATCTCTGAGCAATGTTTCCAGCACCTTGCTGAATATGTGCAATGAAAAATCAGGTCAGTTCTGATGGCAAAAGTGGGTCCAAGCCACTAGCAAAGTGTACCTAATTAAAGTAGCCGGGTGGGTGCATCGTATATATTATGACATTCGATGCAAGAGCCAAGTATAAGTGTGAGCATGATAATAAAAGAGGGAGTTATTATGAATATTTTGAAGTGGATTCTAATATTAGTTCGCTGTTAAAGACTCACTGTGAAGAGGACAAAGTATTTCTGGTTGTTTTCTCCGACACAGTTGTTCACCCAGGGGCAGTGATGGTCCATCTTTTTGATGCAGCGTTTACACACACTGTGGAGACAAAAAAATTTATCATAGGCAGACCCGAGGGAGTCGTGCAATGCACAAATATGGATTTAGGTATGTCACAACAACTGTCACTAAAAGACACACACACACACCTTAAGGAGCATAATTCACTCAACTGTGAGAAAATGAACAGGCTGCTCTCAGTCACAGCAGCTGCAGACTGTGGGTTATTTATCTGGCAAAACTGCAGCAGGCTGACAACTCAAGTAAAAGCCAGAAACTCATAATTTATCATAAGACAAAGCAGAGAGTCACACTCGAGCTGCCTGGGTGCTTTGTTTCATGGGGAAATCTCTTCTTAAAAAGCTGCCACTCTGTGTGTAATATACTGTTTGTTTGGGTTGTTAGAGACAACTGTGTCACTGCACTGTATCATCTGAAGCACCCACAAGAATGACTCATGATATTCAGCTGGAAAAGAATCAAACTGACTTCCATTTTTGCTTCTGAGACAGGCTGACTCACTGGCTTCACAATTCAATTAATCGGAGGTGTTTTTGCACTTTTCATGCCTTGAGATCCCAGAGAAACCACTGAGCAGCCACAGAGGGAACTTCTTCTTATTATCAACCTGCAGAGTCTGCAGGGAAATGCGACACAGCTGAAAGACACAGGAGAGCCCGTCGAGGAACAAACACAGAGGAGGAGTGGTGTTCCCAGCTGGAGAGTCGCATCAGGACTTTCCTCTGTGAGGTGCAGACTTCAGCAGATTCATGTTTGTTTTGTTTTTTCCCAAAATGTGCAGAGTCTGCAATAAGAAGTGCACTCTTTCTTATACTACACAGATTCATACAGTGCTGTACCTGCAGTGGTGAGCTCTGTCTGGCTTGATGCTGCAGCACTTGGGGCATTTGTACACCACCTGTCCTGGTTTG
>VVHJ01008333.1:6463-19048 GCA_015107715.1 Tylochromis polylepis | reverse complement strand
TTGTAATATTTCATAAGGCAAGGCAAGGCAAGGCAAGTTTATTTATATAGCACAATTCAACAGCAAGGTGATTCAGAGTGCTTTACAGAGACATTAAAAAACAAAAACAAATAAAAAGCATGATTTAAGATGGAAAAAAGAAAGGAACAGTAGATAAAATCAGTATTTAAAATGTAAGTTTTGAAATTTAAGCTTAAAAGTAAAACTGTGCTGATTTGGTGCTTTATTCAAATGCAGCTGAGAACAGGTGAGTCTTCAACCTGGATTTAAATAAACTGAGTGTTTCAGCTGATCTGAGGCTTTCTGGGAGTTTGTTCCAGATATATGGAGCATAAAAGCCGAATGCAGCTTCTCCACGTCTGGTTCTGACTCTAGGAACTGATAAAAAAAACAGGATCCAGATGACCTGAGGGATCTGGATTAAGTTAGTTGCCCGCTGGAGGAGGAGGAGTGCAGCTGCAGAGACAAGCTCATTTGAGCCACAATGGAATGGCAGGGCAAAGCACTTAAAGGCCTTGGGAAATCAGGTCATTATGAGCTGTGGTTTTCAGGAGTATGACCAGAAAGGTCAATAAGAGCGCATGGAAGCACTGAGACAAAGTCAGAAGACGTTAATAGGACTCAGTTTTCATCTGGGTGAGCTCTCAGAAAGATCTTGGCTAGAGGGTTGACAGGTTATCGTTGAATATTATGGGAAAGCAACTTCAACTCATCAATAGTCATTGTCTTACATGCCCCCTGGAGACTGAGAGATAGACAAATAATCACTGCAAGCCTTGCAGATTTATGTAAAATTTGTAGACAACAAACTCACCTGCTGATATGATGCACAACTTGCCCTTCCCCTTTTTAACAGCAGAAGGTCTGAAAACTTGGAAACATAATAATCCTTTTTTCTTATGCACAGAAACTTTCTCAGGGATCTTCGCGCTAAGATGAAGAGTAGAGTGAATAAGAGAGAACAGATGAGTGGATTATAAATCACAGCAAAGTTCTACCTCTGGACTAGTATTTGCTGATCGTGTGCAAAAAAGGACGTTGCACTCATGTTATGCATCTCTGTAGAGCTTCCCTGCATTTTCACACTGTTATTCATTACTTCTTGCCTTTTGCAGCTCGCTAGCCATCAACTGTGTATCATGTGAAACATAAATAATAAAATGTCATTGCATGAGGCGTCAGATTTTGCACTGTAGTTGAAAGATGTGAACATCATATCCTCTTTTTCCCTTGTCTGTTTTTGTCTTCCTCAGATTCCTTACAGTAGCTCAGGCTGACTTGTGCCAACCAGAGTAGGAACATCAGTGGGTGGGTGCTTGACAGAGCCAGCACCAGGGAGTTAATACCAGTCACTGCTACTGGAGGTGTGACACAGTCCCAGCCCACAACACATTGATTCACACAGGATTAAACCACTGCATGATGCTTCAGGTTGAAGGCCTGGTGCAGGTGATTTACTCTCCCTGTCAAACTTAACATCTTTGGACCCTCCTCTGCCCTGTTCCTGCTTTCGGTGGGACTACTAAAAAAAGCATCTGCTACTGTACCAACCAGATCACCAAAAGGGATGACTGGCAGTCATCTTGCTCAGGTACAGTTTACATCATGTGCATGGTGTCCAATGAATAGTGCAGCTGTTTATGAATTTAGCTGTCCAAATGTGCGTTTTCTTTATTTTAAGGGTGGAAATAATATTTTTGTCAGAATTTATCATCAGATTAAGACTAATGCTCAGATGTGAAGATGCTGATTCCCACGATTCCATTTAAACTGAATGCAGGGATTGAATATATAAGTTTTATACCATGAAAATATCAAAACTGGACTGAATTCCACTTGTTTTGAGTTATATATCAGTGCTCATTTGTTTTACAGCTGCAATGAAAATTCAAAAGGAGCTAAACCTTCTGGAAATGACAAACACATTTTATATTATGGACCTGTCACCATCTATTCAGGCAATATAACAGTGACATTGTCTTTGTTACAGTTCTGAATAGAATAAAACTCCTGGTGTCAACGGAATTAAAGAATTAAATGTAGTGCAATACTCTTAAATACCAATCTATACAGAAACAGAAGAAACCAACTGCTAAAATAAGCCTCGGATCAAAGGAGTACAGAAAAATGTGTTGTGCATTTGTGATTCTTTCAATGCTGTCATGGTCATTTCTGCCAAGGAAAACATCTGCAAAAATCAGCTTCTTTGGATGGGGATAGATTTCTGTTTTCATATTGCCAAACCCAATCAAAAACAATTACATGCGGTGCAACGTGGAAAAAATACTTGCAGCGGTGTTAACCTGAAATCTGCTGGATGCAGCACACAAAGAAGGGCGCAGCGATATAGATGGGAGTTTAAGCTTAGAATCTGAAGCGAGAATGAGCTGGTTGGCTACATAATTATGTGGAAATCCAGAGAAGAGGGTGGCATCTCTGGTAAACAGACTGGGATCAAATGCCTTTGTTTTCACTCCAGACAGAACAGGGTGTTTGGCTTATTTAAAGAGAGGCTGGAGAATCGCATGGTGATTGTTCAGAGCCTTGGCATACCAAATTAGCTTTTGCCATTCATTTGGAAACATCTAATCAAACATTAATTATTGTGACCACCTGTGAAAGGGAGGGCTATAGAGTGTTGCTCATCTGCTCCCTTATGCTAGCTGCAGGGTTTTTCTCGCTGAATTCAATGAGTGGGCCCCAAACAAGGACCACAGGAGACAGAGGAGCAGATTGCATTCCATCAGATCGTGGAGTATCTAATAAGACTCACACCAGCATCTGAGCCATGCTGCTGTTTGCCAGGTTTTCTACGGCCACTGAGAGCCTGGCATGATTCCTTTGACCCAGATATTTAGCAGCTTAAGAGCTTTTCTTTTTTAAGATTTTCAGGATAGCCTGTATTACTCCTCCTCATTTTGAGATGCACTGGCTGGATGAGCACAAGTGTGAGCACAATTGCTGTTGAATCTTGCAACGATATCTTACAGTAGAGTAATCTCGATTGTCTACCTTTTTGTACTTTGAAAAACAAAACTGGCATGCCTTGGGGTCATGCTTGTTTCCATTGCTTGTTTGTGTTCAAGACCATGTTTTCCAATCAGTTGTGACATGGTCTGTCAGCCCAAGAAGAGTGCTGCTTGTCCTGTGCATAGTCAAATTAGAGTGGCTGGAGGGTGGGTGTAATATAGGTGCAGTCAGGTATGGCTTCCAGAGCAGTGCAGCCCAAAGAGAATGGCTAGTAATCAGCAACCAGAGGTGTCTAATTGGCATATGGCTGTGTGAGTGCCAGACTGGTCTGCTCACTCATCCAAGTAGAATACATCTTCTAGCCATCAAAAAATGTGAGACAAAGGCAGTTCTAATAAAAATTGTGAATACATTATCTTCAGAGAAGATGAGTTATTTAAAGGAGAAAGTGGAAGAGATGGAGAGAGAGACAGAGCGGGAGCGAAAAAGAGCACTCGCTGTTCTTTGCCTGACAGAACCCCATGAGGCAAATTGGTATTGAGAATAGATACAAACAATAGTTATGTGTTGAATTGCCAAACCCTTGGGCCTGAAGCCCTCCAACACAAAAAAAGAGCAAACCATTTTGACTATAGAATAACACATCAAAGCCAGAGGAGAATTGGACAGTCCATCAAAAACTGTGCATCTGGCAGCCAACTTCTGGGCACCAAGCCATCTCCATCCAAGCATTTCTTTCTCATTAAACAAATTTTACCCCCACCAAAACACAGCTAAAGCAGCAAAGTCAAAATCTAATTTCCCTGAATGAAATCAAGCAAAAATAATTCAGCTGCCAGCGCTTTTACAGGCACACCATGTGTAAATAATCTTAAATCTCAAATGGCTGCTGCCTCTCAGAAGTTAATCTACCATTAGATACTCTCTATGATACTTACTATCATATATTATCGGGACAAAATATAGAAAAGCCTCTCTGTTGTAGTGATCTGGAATGTTAAAAGAAGAATTAAAAACTTGTTCACGGGCAAAATCAGGAGATTAGAAAAATGCTTACCACAGTCGCACAGATTACAACTATTTTCTGACAGATCTGACTTTGAAATAATATAAGCTTCAGAATAAACTCTCAGTAATGTTAGTACTGGATGTGTGGATCACCAGCTTAATGCCTCAGCTTGCATAAACATAAAATGTTTTGCTATTCTTTATGTGCTGCAAATTCCCATGGTGCCCAAATCAGCTGTATTTGATATTAAAACCAATTCTTTTGCTAAACCTATGCAGCAGAACTTGCTTTTGTCTCATGTTTTATGATTACAGAATGTCAAAAAACTGCAGGGGAGCTCAGTGGGATGATAAGTCAATAATAACAAATCTCTCAATACCCAAGTGCTACAGTGTAGCAAAATTTGTTTTTGGAAAATGAATCACTGCAGTCATAAACACCAGTCTTTCAAAGCATCAGGTGTTACAGATTTAATTTCATATTCATTAATTTTGCTGTTGGTGCAATACAATTAGAGGCCTAGTGAATCCAGGACTAATCCTTAACACTCCTAGGACACGAATCACAGTAGCAGGAGATAGGAATAAATGAGCTGCAATAAAAAGGTACTAATACCCTGTATTACTCCAAGCTTAGAGTCTCCCCTTCCATCAGTGCTTGTTTCCACACCTCCTTTGGGAGGCTGAGATACTCTTGCCACTCTGTCTAATTATTTTTGATCTATGTAGGTGGAGAAGAAGGCATAGTATCACACGATCAACTACAACAGTAAAAAATATTTTAAAAGTCAAATCTTATTCATCCAGCACTATGATCCATGTGTGAAAAAGTCTGATGGACTTTGGAAAGTGACACCAAATATTACATTTCTGGGCTGGAGGATTCAGTGGGAAGGTGGCCAAGGTTTCTGATCATATTTATGAATGAGTTGATGGTGAATTTCATTTTCCTCCCACAGGAGTAAGAGAGGAAGCAATGGGCTGGACTATGACTCTAAAAGATGATTTTGGGGTCATTGCCTGGACACGGCAAGCTGGGAGCTACCTCAGCCTCTTCCTCCTCTTGTCTCTCTTTTTCATTTCTGTCCATTCAGACGTGTATCCTAGAGACCGCCATTTTTCATGGAAAGCAGGTAAAATATTTATTCTACTTCATTACAGATGTGTTAATAAAAGTCCTATTTTGACTTATACTTAAATTAAAATATGCACTTCACCTGCTGGCATGTAAAATAACATAATTTTATTCTCAGTAGTAATTTAAAAAGTCAAATCTTGAACCTGTTGAGGATCATAGAGATAAGATATGCAGCATGTGGAAGCACACATTTGCACACATGCATTTTCAGTGAAACCAGTTTTGTGGGGAGAATATTCCTTCTCTTTGTGACACACACTGGACTGCAGTTGGACATCATCAAGCCTGCAGGCCCAAGTGCCTGGGGTGGAGAGAATAATAATGCTTTTTTATTTTTTTCTCACAGAGTATTCACTCACAGCCCCAAAATAACATGGACGGCTATGGTTGTTACAGTAGAGTGGCATAGTTATTAAGATATTGAGGCATATGAAATATCCTTCCTGGCATGCTTAGTGAATTTATGGCCCCAGTTATATATAGTAGACATTCTTGTAACGGAAAACATGCTGCGTATTGAGCTGTACAAATCCCTTATTCACACACACACACCCACACACACACACACACACACACACTCATACCTGAAATGTGTTTTACATCTGCTGTGTGTTTTATTCATCCATTTAGTAATTTACATGCAAATTATTAACATTTTTGTAAATTAATCACCTTTGGAAAACCTTACTGTAAGCTGATGTCATTCTATTTTAACAAGAATTTTGAGGCAAACTCAGAATTCATCCTTTGTTCGCTTCAAAAATTCAATTGAAAATGCATTTGCAAAGCAGCTTGAGGAAGAAAATTTGGCCCTTCCACACAAAAGCCCCACTTGCTGTGCGATTAGCACTTTCATTTCTCACTCTGTGGTTGGGTAATGACACTGCCCAAGTGATAAAGAGATTGATTAATTTCACTTGAAAGAGCTTGTGTTCAAAACGGATGTAACCGGAACACCAAGTGTGAGGATTTGACAACCTTGCAGAGCTAAGATGGCTTATAAGTTGTTTCTTAAATGGAAATGAAAATCAATTTACAAAGAAGAAAGGAAATCTCAAACTTAACATACCTCACCTCTGAATAAATCCTCCTAGTGTCTGTTTGACTGCAGGGAAACTGTTCATCTGAAACTACTGTTATCACAATGCTTTGATTTGAACTCTGGAACGACACAAACTCGAGTCGCACAAATACATATTGAACGCTTACTGTATTCACATTGTATTGTGCTGATGAATGTCATTGATGTGGGCTACATATTTGTCTTAATGTCAGCAGCAGCTCCAAGCTTAATGTCTTAACTCAGACTATTAGGTTCATGTTGGCAAATATTGACAGGAACCATTTGAATACTTAATTTAGCTGACAGGCAAATCTTTTTATTTAGGAATTGTCATTGTAGTGAAGATCTGTTCTCAATTAGCACAGCCACCCTTTTGTATGTTAGGCGTGTCTATCTAGGCCAGCAGCATTGTGGGGTAAGTCTTTTGTGTGAGCCAGTTCCCAGAGCTGTGGCTAAGCTGTGAGTCTCAGGCTGAAACAGGGAGCTGGAGCTATTTAAGCTTGACCTTCATCACTGTCTTGAAGAACAAAATAGAACAGTGAGACACTGCTGCTAATGGCATTATTATTTCACCCTTAAAATGAATTGCTAAAAGAAATTCCCTTTAACATCTACAGATAACTTTCTTGGCAGTCAGCGCCACATTTCCAGGGTCATAGTCCTGTTTGCATCAGAATGCAGATATCGCGAGTGGAGCATTTTAAGTAGGATTTATTTAAGCATCTGCTTTTAAACATGCCACTGGGCTCATCCGGTGTCAGCTTTAGTCTACTGAAGTAAGTAACAGCTTCTTTTCCAAGTTTTCAGTTGTCATCACTGAGATTAATGTAACTGTTAAAAAGAGGGTCTAGGGTGTTGGGATTTAGCTCTCAAAATTTATTTGTCTTTTTTTGTATAGTAAAAGAAACAAGAAAACTGTCTGCCTGGGTACGTGCGAGCGCTCATCCCAAATGATTTCTATTATAGATCAAAGCTTGTTTTTTTCCTAAAAAACAAAAAATAAAATGATACCCTTATTTAAGCTTTCATTTTCCTTCTTTGACTGGGGAATCAAGCTAGTTCAGGAAATTGAGATATCTCTAGATCCCAGAAGAAGAAGATGACATTGGTATTCCTACGTATTTTAACAGTACACTGGAGACTGCATACAGTGGCTAGCACTATAAAAAATAGGACTTTCTATTTTTTATTTTTTTTTAACTAATATCATTTCCCTATTTACACCTCTTAGTTCTTCCTCTTTTTTTGATTATAAAAATATTATTTTATTGTATTGTTGGCTGGAGTCTGCTGGAAAATTGCAGGAAATGATCTACTCTTCATCTAAATTACGTGGGAACTTTAAGCAGGAAGATTCAGCTGAAGGGCAATGATTTTCAAAAGATTGAGAAATCAATAAAGGTTTTCCTTAATGAGAGAAATCTCAGCTGCTCCTGGATTATTTAAAGGGCTTACGGGGCTGAAGCACCAGGATCCAGTCTGTAAATCATCTTAAATTGGTTCAGCTTAAAAGCGTAAGAGTCCCTGCTGCTTTAAAAATGTGACTTAATTGAACTTGGTTAGAATAATTATTTTTAAAAATGTAAAACAATGTGACCTAACGGAACTTGGAGGAACAAGTTCAACAAACCTGAGATATTCAGTTGGCGTCTCAGCAGCTTTGTTTTCAAATGCCTGTTTTTTTTTTCAAACTCCCAAAAAACAAAGGATGATGAGAAGACTTTCAGGTGCACGTTGTTCTAAAGTCAAAAGACCTCAAGTCAAAGGAAGAAAAGTTCTAAAGTTGTGTAAGAATAACAAAACCAAACTCCCGTCAAAACAACACAGATGTATTTAAAATTCAACTTGAAATCAACAGAACATAATCACCTTAGTTGATCCCACTTAATTCCTGTATAAATATAAGAACCCAAAGGTTTTGCTGACAAGCTATGGTTAAAACAATCATTACAGTGCTGCATATGTGAGGTGTTTGACTGTAAGAAAGAATAAACTCATATGTGCTTTGATATAGTCAGGCAACATTTACATTTCATTTCAGGGTCTGGGTGTATTTATTTGCAATTTCACCACACTGTTGCACCATCAAAGCTGAAATCAAACATCACTGCTGTACTGAGCTTCTGTTGTTTCTCAAAAATAAGCTCAAAGGAGGCAGTGTGCAAGGATCAAATCTTTAGGGATTCACTTTTAACCAAATGGCACTGAATAATTTACAGAGGTCTTTTTTTTTATTTACCGTGGCAAAGAAAAAAAAACACAACACACACACACACACACACACACACACACACACACACACACACACATTAGGCAAATGTATTTTGAAGCAGTTAACATCAGTTGATAAGATGTTTCAATTCAACAGTATCAGGTTACACTCAGTTGCAGTAGTTTTCTTTTGCAGATATAAACAAACCAACCTGTTAGTTATTACTTCTATAGTCAGTCCTATGGCGTGTAGGTAGTAGAATTGTTTTTTTTACCGGGCATCAAAAGTTGGCCTGCTAAGGGGGACATTCAAGAGCGCTTCATGGATATGCACAGTAATTATTATGCACAGTACTAGCTAGAGATGTGTTCATTTGAAGTTCTGCAAGTAGCAACAGGGAATAACACAAACAGAAGATACTCTGGTGTGACCAGTGGCACTGATTCAAAAGGGCCTTCACAAAGAAGGTAAGTTGAAAATGACAAATGACATGTTCAAAAGGGGAAAAAGGAAAAAAAAAAAAAAGCTTTTTGGAAATCAGAGAATCTATTTACAAGCACCCACTGTAACCTGATTACACACAGAAGATGAATCCAAATAGTCCAGAACCCATTTGGAGTGCATGAATTCAGCCATTCCATCTTGAACACACAGTTATTTATACTTCAGAATATCTAGCTACATCTATGAAAGATGCTATTCTATTTCATTTAGGTATGCTACTAGGCTCCAGTATTCTGTGACTGTTTTGGGGTTGTAGCCTCGATAAGTAGCTCAAAAAGATGTTTTTCAAAAATGGGATCAAAACTGGAAATGTCTCACATTAAATATTAATAAACACACAATAACATGGACTAACCATCCTAAGAAAAGGCAGGATGCTGCTTTTAGCATAAGGCAATTTAGCTTCCTTCAAATGAATATTGGAAAGACAGATAATAAAATGAAAAAATCCTCACTTCTAAGTAATATTGATCTCTTTCTACAACACTAATTTGTTTTAGGGTGGAAAAATCATTATAGAATGCTGCTGAACTGAAAGCTCCAACAGGAGGTCGACTGTAGTAGCCAACACCAGGCAATCTTATAAGTTTGCAAATAACAAAAGCAAAACCACTCACCCATTAGCACATTATCCATGCTACATAAATATCATGTTGTGCTTATTACTCACAAATGATCAGCTTCACTACCAGAGCTGACAGGGATGTAATTAGATTTTAGGTATTTCTAATCAGTATTAGAAATAATAATAGTCATTTGTTCCCTAAAACCTAAAAACGTGGTGCATCTGGGGGAGGTCAAGTTACTTTTCCAAACACAGCTTCCTAATCCAATGAAACAGATCATTTCCCCCACTAGTCAAGTGATAACATCAGTTAGTAACACCGTTAAATTACACTTGTTTTTTTCAGCTAAACAATATGAGTTGAAGGACTGCTCTCAAACAAATTTACATAAAGTTGAAAATATATAATGCATAATTTTAACACCACCGTGTACACAAATCTTTATTTTAGGCTGGCTCAATTGCTGTTTAATGCTGTTGTTAATTATGTTGTTAATTTCAAACTATACACACAAATGACTCTGTACCTGACCAGCAGCCAGTCCACAATACATTGAACCCCTGTGAGTGGAGGGCCCACAGAAGGGCAGGCCCATGTAGCACTTTTAGGTTATGCCTGACTGGGCCCAGTGGGTTAAAGCTTAGCCACCAGACCTCGATCTAGGGTGACACCCTGGTAACCCTGGTAACCCTGTCCCAGGCCCTTGTCACTTGATCACTTGATCTCCATGTCAGCAGAGGTTTTCTCAATCAATATTTGTCTGATCCTCTCCCAGGACCAATTAACCCCACCAGTGGCAAGCATTACCATTAAAAACCCACTCCATCATGACAAGTTGTCAATTTCTGGCAGAGAGTTAAGGTGGTTTGGGCATCTGAAGAGTATGCCTCTATGATGCCTCCTAGGCAAGGTGTTTCGGGGCATGTGGTACTGGGAGAAGGCCCTGGGGCAGACCCAGGACTACAATCTGGAGATTAAATTTCTTGGCTGGCTTGGAAATGCCTCATTGACCTCCCAGATGAGCAGGTAGGGGTGGAGGGGTAATTCTCTGCTAAGAGAATTCTCTGCTGCCCCATGACCCAAACCTGGATAAGCGTCAGAACATGGATGGATGGATGGATAGATAGGTCACCCAGCACTCCTAGTACTGGTACCAAGCTTGGATCAATGGCCTGTGGCAAACCCTTGGAAAATAAGGGACCAGTCTAAACTATTTTCTCACCTGCAGAAAACTGCTTGTCAATTATCTGATTTGAACAAAACAATCAAAAATGAAGAAGTGGCAGAATTTACAATAACAAAATATTGTTACCAACACTATAAGTGACAGCTCAATTATTTATGAATTATGAATTCAAACCATGAAGAAGGTAATTTTTGTAGTGTAGTAACAAGTGCTGCAGAGCTCAAAAACAGCTCCCTGTAGACACAGACCCTTGTCAATACACAATTAGAAACAGATTGGTGTTTGAAGAGTGTTAACTCCTAATTTCATGTGCCGATCACGTTTCTTAACAAATAGGCCAAATGACCGAAGTAAACTCCAAGCATGATTTTAAATCAAGAGATTTCAAGTCAGATGTCATGTTTATGCACTTCCAAACTGAAAAGACACTTAAAATAAACCCAGAATTACAGTTATTACAAGTCACATATTTTTATTATGTTGATGACAAACAGATAAATTGGCTCCACTAAATTCCAATTCAAAGTCTCAAAGTGTAAACGCAGATCTTTCTCCTTAATCGAGCTGACTTCATTCCCATAAAAGCCAAATCAGTAAAATGGGCAGGAGGTAACTTTTAATTCAGTGACTGAGTTCAGTGACAATCCTGGTCTCGTTTTGATAAACTCAGCGAATTCACTTCATTATAGCATCAAACTGAGGAAAAAACATTTTCATCAGTCATTTTTCACCATGAATTTTAACAAGATTTAACAAACCTACTTGTCCACACCGTTATTTAATGGCTTCCTCTTTGCTGAATGCATAATGCATGAGTTTGTGTCATTGCAGTAAATAGGTGTGAATCAATGGTTTATTTTGACTCATTAAAATGTGTTATTTATTTAGTTGTTTAAAAATAATTATTAAGTGTTTTTATTTTAAGTAACACAGTATCTGTAGAGTGTTGTGATATAGAGACTAAGCACAGTCCTTCTACAAATCACCTCTAGCCCACAGTTATTTCTCAGATCCAGCAGGGATGTGATGTTGTGCTTTTGCTTATGGATTACATACAGATATTCATTATTTAGTCTCATTTTGTTTGTTATAAACAATCTAAAGGGAAGATACAAATGTGTCGGAGATGGCAGGTTTCCTAAAAGTTTAATGTGTTTTTAGAAAATATGCTCACAGAACTCATTTATTTTAATGCAATCATAACAAACACCACTGCCAGGTGATTTGTCCTGCGGGCTCTGGCGTTGTCAGCAGTTTGACAACAGCTGTGGATCCTTGTCACAGTGGGATTTCTTCTGCTGCAAATGAAGAGCTTTAAAAGTAAATAAGCTGTGATTCACACAGGGAAGAAAACGGCTGGTGCCGCACAGCTCTGTGACAATGCAGTGATTTAACAAACTATTTTATTTTAAGTTTTAGATTACTCTTCTTTAGCAGCAAGCCACAACAGTTATTTTTTGTTTTGTTTCACTGCACGACAAGATCGCACAACACCCTGTTATTAAATGGGTCCCTCTCTAATTTCCATCCATACAATTTTGCAGAAGAATAAAAATAGGGCGTTTGTGTTTAAATATTGTGTTGTCAGAGATGTCTCAGTTATGCGCAAGGTGTCCTTTGGTGGTGGTGCGTGATATGACTAGTTATGGCATTAGTTAGATGGGGCTGTCGCTCCCAACTTGTCATTTTTCAACACAAAGTAACATTGGTATTGAAGAGATTTTTATTTTAATGCAAACCACAATCTTTTTCTTTATCTTAACCAAACAGCTGAAAGTGCCTAATTTATTAAATGTGTTTACCTTCCAAAACCTAACCAACAACCTTTTAGAGCCTAAACCTAACAAAGCAGATTTTAGTACCTAGAACTTCAAAGAAGGGTAGACAGCGATGTTGGGGGAGGGGGGGGGGGAAAAAAAAAGGAAAAAAAAAACTTCC
>VVHJ01008330.1:8166-26394 GCA_015107715.1 Tylochromis polylepis | reverse complement strand
TGCACGAGCAACAGATCTGGTTGACATTCCTGCTGTCAGCATGCCAATTGCACGCTCCCTCAATGCTTGTGGCATCTGTGGCATTTTGCTGTGCGACAAAACTGCACATTCCAGGGTGGCCTTTTATTGTGGGCAGTATAAGGTACACCTGTGCACTACTCATGATGTCAGATCAGCATCTTGATGTGGCACACCTGTGAGGTGGGATGGATTATCTTAGCAAAGCAGAAGTGCTCACTATCACACATTTAGACTGATTTGTGAACAATGTTTGAGAGAAATGGTAATATTGTGTATCTGGAATGAATTTTAGATCTTTAAGTCCATCTCATGGAAAATCGGAGCAGAAACAAAGGTGTTGCATTTATATTTTTGTTGAGTGTAGATCTTAGACTGCTGTGACAGGGGTTAGTTTCACCCTACTGATCACGTGTTTCTGCAACAGTAACCTCGATCGGTCCTGAACCCTGAGTTGCCCCCAGTGGAGGTGTGAGCATGTGTGTTTGATCAAAGCCCTTCGGTATAGTTAAAAGCACAGTATGAATTTTTTTGTGACTGGGTGAATGAGACTTGTAGTACTTTGAGCGCTCCAGCTGAGCAGAAAGGTGCCCTAAAAGTACCGGTCCACTGAAGCCTTGTTGGCCCTGCGTTCATCCCGCTCTGCCCGCCTTATTTCACAGCGTTGAATAGCTGGCGAATGTTGCGACACGCCTGCACGTCTCTTTGGAGAGCGCGAGTTTATTTACATGAATGTACGTGGCAGAGAAATTTTAACACCGCGGGATTATTTTGCTCTGCTGTTTGGAACTGTGACAACAGTGTCTGCAAATCGCTCGAGTATTAGTGGCATTTAAATAATTACACTGGCATTTAGCAGTGTGTTTATGTGTACTTTTCTCTGCCAGTGTGCTGAACGCTTCATCTCTGTGAATCCATTTTCTAATGCTGGGTGGAAAACTGAAAGCGTCGCTGAAGTTGAAGCAAACTGCAGTAAGTTCGGCTGGAAAACGAGAAGTTCATGTGTCGGCAAGCCATCTCACCTGCATCCTCAGAGCATGATTGGACTTGCAGAAAGAGCCAGAGCTAGCTCCCCTCTTGTAATGGGTGTCAGCACACAGTCAGAGCTGTTCACGCAGTGTCTTTGTATCCTAGACAACTACATGTGTCCCTTTTCTTTTTTAAGAGCAAGGTCCCCGGAGTGTTCTGCTATTTGTTTAAGCACTGCTGAGAGGAGCTGTGGCCACGTAACCACAGTAACGATCACCTACATCTCTCTGCAACAACGGCCCCATCATAAATGATGTCATCTGCCTCGCTGGCCCCGTCTTCATCATCTGTGACACACGCTCCACGTCTCGCTGCTCGGTCCCAGCTTGTCCTCTTTTCACATTCTTCCCCCGTGCGGTCGTCCCTGATGCCCTCTCCCACCGTCGGAAAAATTGGCATGTTAGTGTTGGGGACTAGTATTTAGTTATTATTGTATTGTGGTCCTTTTTGCTGTGAGTGAGGAAGAAAGATGTCAAACATGCCCCCCGCTCTCTGTTCCAGCTTCTTAGATCACAGCTGCACACTAGTGGAACGCAGCCAGTCCAGAGGCTTTAATCGAAAGGCAGCCTCAGCCTCCAGGTGTGCAGCGCGAAGCCAGTGGCGGCCACGTTTAAACCTTCTTCCTTATCTCCGACACCAGATGACTCCTGTCAGTTCTATGACCACATTTTCATGAGCTCTACTAAGTTTCTCGAGGCTTCACACCAGCGACAACAATACAAAGTGCTCTTTTTGTAGAATATGGTCTGGCAAGTTTTCTTTGGTTTCTGCCCGTGCTCACGGTGTGTGCTTCTTAAGACTGCAACAGTGAAAATGCTCAAAGGTTCACAGCGGAGAGTCAAACCCTGTGGTTTAAATGTTAATGCAGGAGTGCCAAAAGCTGCAGTTCCTCCAATGTCCACTCGAGGCTGGTTTCAGAAGCAAGTCAGTCCCCGCAGCCTCCCGTGCTTGTAGCACTGCTGCACAGTCATCCCTGTGGGATCTGGAGCTGCGTGAGCACCGAGCAGACTTGCAGCTTTTGGCACTTCAGTGTTTTCTTCATTTTTCAGTTTGCTGTTTTGTTTAAATCCAAAATTCTGTGATTTTAGCTGCTTGGCACTAATTATTTCTAGAAACCAACTGTTGTGTGCGGTCTACGGCCAGTCCTGTAGGGTCAGGCTCTGATTTTATGACTTGAAGCCTTTTGGTGAGTTCTCCTCAAAGGTCAGCACCATCAGGGAGCTCCGCTATCGGTGGATGTCAAAGTCGAACCGTGAAAGCGATTCAAAATGTTTTAATCACATCTAGCAGCGGTCTGCAAATCTGACCAAAGAAATTAGTGCTTTCTGGACTGCTCTGTATAATCAAATACCACTTGAATATCAGATGTGTCCAAGTGAGGAAAAAAACCCTGCAAACATTTTCCGAGAGAACGCCAACAGTTTGGTTCACATGAAATCCAAGTTTATTAATAATGAGCTGTGATTCTGCTTGTAATGCAGCCGATGCTGGAAGCGGGCAGGAAGTGAAAGCTGTTCTGAATGTCAACACACACACACACACAGAGCGCTCGTGTGTTTGTGGTGGAATATTTCAAGCAGCACGCCGCCTGGTCAAGCGCCGCTTTGGCCGCCGTCCTCTCAACAGTTTGTCGTTTGCCACCCAGCCGGAGATTTAGGCCGAGACTGCGGCTATTTGGTGCTCCTCCAGGCCAGCTGGTGCACGGGTTCAAGCTGCTGATGGCAAATTATCATCCTATTAATCTCAGCGAGCGCTGGGCCTTTGTCAACAGTCTGCGCTGTAGAAAGAAGAGATCCTCGGCCTCCTCAGGGCGAGCCATCGCTGACTGAAACAGTGACTGCTGGGACGATGGCGAACTGGAGGCAGGAAATAACCCCGCGGTTTCCTGTGTGTCCGTTCATATTGCCTCACTTTATATTGTACAATAATACAAAGAAAACAAGTGGAGGGCTTTATTTCCCGTTAAAATGAACATCCTTTAGTTTCACTGTATAATTATGTCTTCCAAAATCCGACAGAGCATTGGACTCGATGTGTGTTTTGATGACAGGTCCTTCTGGTCCGATCAGCTGAACGGCCGAGCTGCAGAAGCTCGTGTGTTTTTATAATGTCCGAGTAAAAGTGTCTAAAGTCAAATCTAAATGTATGGCTCACATTTTAAATAGAAAAACGTGGTTTTATCTCATTAGAAACAGTTTGTGGTTTATTTGTCATGGAACTGGGTTTCTGTTGAGTAGTTATAATTCATATCTGATCGATTTCCTTGCGCGTGTTTCTCGCCGTTTACCTTTCCCCGTGTCTTCTGTCTTTTTGTGATCTTCCTGCTTTTACCTGCGCCTTCTTCCCACTCGGCCCTGTTTCAGAGCGTTTGTTCACAATCGCGTTCACGTTCTCTGACTTTCACGACTCTGTGATTAGAGACGCCCGCGGCGCCAACGCCAGTGACGCGACAATCAGTCTGCACATTCGAATTCACATCGGTACGTCTCCGCAGGCAGAGTGTGAGACTCGGAGCTTGTCCGTCTCCACACAGCGGAGCTAACGTTAGCAGATGCTGCTGTTGCCACAGTTTCACCTCGCCTCCTCGTCTTTTCTCTTTCTGGTCGCTACGTTTTCTCATCTTTACTGTAAAATTTAGCGGCGAGGCGGGGCGAGTCCGAGGACCGCGTGCGTGACGTTAAATCTCTCGCTGCATCACGACTTGTTTTCACAGAATTTATTTATCAGTTTATAAAAGAAGCCTGAATTAACGCGCCTAATGTAAAGCAGCATAAAAAGCTTGCAGTCAGTAAAACCAGCAGAAGTGTAGTTTGTGTCATTTTACGTAGATTTGTTTGTTAATTATGGGATTTTTCACCACAAATGTCAGGCAATATAAGTGTGTGTGTTTGGAGTGTGTTTCAGATAAAACGACTAGATGTCACAATCCCTGATAATGCATCGCTTCAAATGGATATCAAATGGCTTCAAATGGCTACCATGAGGAAAGGCAGCCTGAGAGCTCCACCAGCAGGACACCTCGCCAGCCGCGTGCCCCAGCCTCGCAGGATGCCTCGGCCCACAAATCACTCTACCAAAATTGTCCTTAGTTAAGCTTAGGGATTAAAGCTGTGATCTGAAGTATAATGTTCAGTATTAAAATTTGTGAATTCTCCCAGCATTAACCTGCCAGTGCAGTTTATATCACTGATTTCACTGACAGTGTATTCTACAGGAGGGCTAGGTTAAAATTTCTAACCACCAAAATTGGTCAAATTAGAGAAAAGTAATAATAGAAATGCATATTTTATTTATCCTCAATGTGTTGTTTTTAAACAATGAATGCCTAAAATTAGAGGTTTTACAGATTTCTAATAAAGTTATGTAATACAAATATAGTAATATTTGCATATTGTATTTATTTTATTGGTAATACAAAAAGAAAGAATGAAACTACAGGGAGACACTGTGAATTCTGGGATATTTAGAAAGTGCTGAGTGTGTGACATTTACAGCGTGGACCAGCTGAGGATAAACGGCCTTACGGGACAGCGCTCTGTGAGCGTCAGCTAGCTGCTAAATGGTTAACTCGACGCCCCCGTGATGCTGAGGAGAGCGGGCTTGCAGCGCTGATGATCGAGGCGATGATGGCACACGTCAGCACACACACACACACACACTTGCTGGATTTATCCATTCAAGTGTTTACATTCATATAGGCTTGCTTTCGATGCGTTAAGACTTGTTGGCATTAGGGGGCATTTGGAGTTTGTTGGAGTTTTGTGTTTAATTCGATAGATGCCTTTTCAAAATAAAGGCGAGGATCAAAATGAGAGAACGCTTCCAGCAAACGGCTGGTGGTCAGTTTCTCCCTGATCACAAAAACCCCAAAGAGATGCTAGCAGGAAACTTGGTACGTCTCAGCCGTGTGTCCTCTAAAAAAATCCAGAAAGAGAACTGAGTGCAAACTGAACTGATTTATCAGTGTGAGCATCCCCCAAATCTAATCTGACTCACTAAATGTATTATAAATGAGGTCTCAGTTGTAAGTTTTTAATTTTACATTACATGGTCCCTTTGGTCCCAGCTGCTCTAATAAATGAGGGTAAACACAAATATTAAGAGCTGAGAGAGGTGAGGGGCGGGCAGGGTCGCTCTCTTTCACCGCCGAATCATCTCGGAGAGGGGATTGAAACGACTGAATGGCCTAAATTGAAATAGCTGCGGTTCGGCTCAGAGGAGAAAAATGGAGCTTGAAGGACTATTATGTGATGGGATGACACAGCCGTAAAGATTCATCCAATTTTATGGCCACATGCAGCTGAGACATTAACTCCATCATCCCGTTCATCCGGCACACAGCCGTGTGTGTTTGTGTGCTTCGTATGAGACTCCCATTTGCTCATCTAAGTTGAATTATCTGCAGCCGTGCATCTAAATAAGTCACTATTAAACCACTTATTGCATCGTCCTATCGAAAGCTGCGTTTTACCATCTGAACCTTCCCTCCTGTCCGTAGTCACTGGTGTGTGAGAACGCGCTGCGGTTCTCTTCAGAGAAAGCTTCATACATAATGCACACAGCTCGGACAGGTTTCCTGTGTTTTTGGAGCATCTGGAAATAACAGCACATTTCTTTTGCAACCAAAGCAGTCGCCCCCTGCTGGCCATTAGAAGGACTTCAGCGCTGGCTCCACTTCTCAGGCCTGGAAGCTACGATCGTCTTTAATTACGTCTTCACTGCCGTCATAATCGACACGACTATGGTGGAATAACCAACTTCTTCTTCATGACTTCACCTCAGGTCAGCCATGTCTGTGCTGCCGGTGCGTTTTGGAGCATTTCTAATAGAGTCTGACAAACACGGCTTGCTATGCAGTTAGCGGCACTGATAAAATAGTGCTCCAGTTTTGGTAAGTGAAATTCTACCTTCATCCCTCAAAACCAGATGTGGTCACTTTTGGCTCTAAAATGCCACGAGAACAGGAATGGCATGACTTCTACAGTCCTTTAACATCTGGAACAGCTGCTGTCTTTTAAAAATATGAGACATCTGTTTTGTTCTCATGTGGAATTCAAAAACATTTCTAGTCTCCGAGTTCTTTTCTTTTTTTTGCAGGAGTCAGGCTGTAATCCGTCTCTCCTTTCTCCAACAATTCACCGGTTTCATCGGCACCTCAGTAAAAGGTCGTTGGCGTGGCTCGACTTGACCTAATTTGTTTTTATGCACGCGTTGAGAGTCCACCCCCAGAGTTACAGTCACAGCGTGGGAGAAGACGAAGCGCGACTGACACAAGCTGCACTCGCAGGAAGTAGTAGACGCCGCTGCAGCGTGGAGGTCAGTAAAGAATACAGTCCAAAATTTTAATAACCCCAATGTGAGAAGCAACGCGCCTGCACTGTGCAGCACTGAACCTGTTGAATTTGTAGACTGTAACTGATGTGCCACATGCTGAACCGTAACACCCATCGCATAACGGCCGTGTGAGTCACGTGACCAATGAGAGGAGGACCTCTGGTTTTAGAGGGCTGTAAAACTTAATATGTTTTACAGGTGTTACACTTCAGTTTGTCATGTCACCGAGCAAAATAAAGCTTGTTTCATGTGTTTGATGTGCGGCAGGCAGCACATGTACTCAGAGCTCTGCGTGTTTCTTGAAGTCAAAGAGAAGACGTGGCTGAGCAGTGATGATGCTAAAATGTTGAGAAAAAATATAAGAGTCAGATGCAGATGATTATAATCTCAGATCTCTTTAAGACAGTGATATATGCGTTTGTTTTTAGAGCGTTAGAGCTCTGACATCCTGAGCTCTAACGCTCTTTGTTTCCTGCCCAACATGCTTCGCCCTGATGAAGGCCACGGCACCGTTCTGCCCGTTCTTTAAATAATTCACATTTAAAGATTCATTTTGCTCAGCTCTGACAGCCTTTAACTGTCCAGGCTGTGTGTGTGTGTGGGGGGGGGGGGCTCA
This sequence comes from Tylochromis polylepis, assembly GCA_015107715.1. Classification (NCBI taxonomy): domain Eukaryota; kingdom Metazoa; phylum Chordata; class Actinopteri; order Cichliformes; family Cichlidae; genus Tylochromis; species Tylochromis polylepis. Next base: position 19,397 of record VVHJ01008330.1, on the reverse strand, counting down.
CAGCACCTGCAGGTGGTTAGAAATCCAAGCTTAAACTGCACGAACAGAGTTTTGAAATGAAACTGAGTGCAGCTGAACCTTGGTTTCTGTCCAAGCTTCTGTTGGGTTTGTAATAAAACACTGCCATCCAAACTGTTGACTCAATGTCTTGTTTAATAGATGTACACATTACTTTTTTACAGCAGCAGACACCCTGCCAAGGCCAAACGGTGTCATCCTGACCGTATCGTGCCAGACGGCCATTATAAAACACTTGAAGTCAGGCGTGACTTCAGGCTTCCCAGCAGTGCTGCGGCTGCGCAGCGATAAAGACCATTAAAGGCACATTTACCTGATTGCTGTTGATTTTTGACGGCTTCTTTTCCAGCTAATCAGTGCAAAGTGCGGTGGGATGGGTTAGTGTGTGGACATGTCACAGTCCTGCACTGCTCTGTTTGGTTTTTTTAGTTGGAGGTGAAGGTCAGCCAATGGGTGGAGTGCTGGGTTTCCGCTGATCTCATTCCCAGCCGGGGTTTAAGGACCAGCTCTGAGATCCCTCTCATCCAGACTGTCTGCTATGTTACAGCCTGCTCACCCTCCTAGGACTCGATCAGACCAGTGGCTCCGCCTCCAAGGATCCTCCTCCCATTAACCAGGTCGGCAATCATCATACTGCACACTGGAACGTTCCTGTGGACTCCCGAAAAGTCAACTTTTGGAGATTTCCTTACTTGGATGAATAGAATAGAATAGAATAGAATAGAATAGAATAGAATAGAAATGTCCTTTGTTGTCCCTCATTGGGACTGTTCCAGCAGCAAAGTGACAGGCAGATGGAGCATGCAGATTCACACAAAAGTAAAGAAACTCAAATAAAAAACAGGAAATAAAAGACTGTAGAGGGCAGATTTACAACATAAGAAGTGTTCAGTTATTACAAATAACAGAAATGTGCAGCTGAGTAAAAGATGCTTAGAAACAACAATGACAGACTATTTACAGAAAATGGACAAACTGTGCAAATAACAGCAGGGTAACAACAACGTATTGTGTTTGTTGGGAGCAATGACGGAGCATGCATCAGGACATGCATGCGTCACCTAGATTAACTGACCTCTCCTCTCTCTCAGCGACACCGGTCCCCGTAAAATAAACTGTCCTCTGGAATCCTGTTGGCCAAACCCCCGCCTGTAATTGCTCGTTGTTGTTGATAAACAGTCAATAAACAGACGACGGCGCTCGCTGCAGGCCCTGGAGGGGAGCGGACAGCGAACGCAGTCCCTCTGCTCGACTCTGCTTTGCCATTTGGAACACGACAGTGTGTAAGTTGTAAAAAACAGAATAGAATAGAATAGAATAGAATAGCCCTTTGTTGTCATACATGTACAACAAAACTGTGGGTGCTCCACACCAACTGTGCAGGAATAGAATATAAATAGTAGACGGCAGGAATGAATAACAAGAGGAGAAGTATTTACAATCAAGAGGGAAGTATACAAAAGTACACTGGAGAACAAAGTGCTTGGAAGTTTAAAAGACGGTCCGAACAGAGTCCGTGTGCGAGTGACCTGAGTGATGGGGGTCACTCACACCATGGCTCAGATTGGTGGGGTGTGGGGGGGTGGTGTTTGTTTTGGCCCAGGGGAAGAAGCTGTCAGTGAGTCTGGGGGTGTGGGACCTGACTGACCTGAGGCGCCGACCAGAGGGCAGCGGGCCAAACAGGAGGTGGGCGGGGTCACCTGTGACGGCCCTGGTTTACCTGGGACAGGAGGATCTGGCGATGGCCTCCAGGGGTGGCGGAGGGCAGCCAGCGATTTTTTTTTGGGTGCTGTTACTGACCCAGCACAGCCTTCCTGTTCCCAGTAGCGGCTCCTGCGTACCAAACACCCAGGCAGGTGTCTGTCACTTCCTGACAACTGAGAGTGATCCGTGAGCTGCAGGAAGACGCAACGAAGAGGTATAAAAAACACCAAAAGCTGCACAACAGTTGGGCGCGCTGTGCTACTGCATACGTCCATCCGTGCCGCCATCTTTTTTCACTTTTTCACGTCACTCATATGAATGAGGATCACAGATATGAGGCTTTTTATGTACTTTTAAGAGCCCAGTGCTGAAAAACCACCAGTTCAGCTCGTACACGGTACGTCGATGGTGTAAACGGTAAATGGACTGGTTCTTATATAGCACTTTTCTACTCTGAGCACTCAAAGTGTTTTACACAACTTGCTTCATTCACACAGGCACTTTTTCTGCGCTCTCTCTAAGTGCTTTCTATCTAACATTCACACGCGTTCATCCGGAGAGCAACATGGAGTTAGCACCCCGCCCGTCTGGCGTAGACGGAGATCGAACCACCAGCCTTCCGGTTTGTAGAGCCCGAGCTTCAGCTACCCCACACATCATGTCACCAGCACTATGTCGCTAACAGCAAGCTAACTATGGCTCAGACATCGCTGGTAAAACCACACGCTCCATGTGTGGTAGTGCTTGGAGGAACTGATGGATGTGTGGTGGAAGCACAACAAAGTTTGCAGATGTGCACAAAGGTTGTTGAGGGAAGATTGCTGTGAGAGGTTGTAAACAGCATCGTGGTTAATTTGAGGAATTAATTTACTACAAAGTAAATGTGGAGCGTACAGACATGTACACAGAGCTGCACGAAGAGGAACAAACAGACACTGATGATTGCAGCGACGGGTTTAAATGAAAAGAGTGGGGATGGCTCTTGTTTGTCGAGGAGCTGTACGCAGGTTTTATGTATAAAACAGCTGGAAGTGTGAGTGCAGGGAGACACCATACAGTCACTCAGTGACAGCAGAAAAACTCACCGTGTTGTGATGTTGTCGTTTCCTGCGATGTCTGTGCATAAATACAGCTCGTGTCTGACGAAAGCCTAAAGTCACTAATATTTATGCATTACCCACAATTAGCAGGTACACGGCGCACGTTTGTGCTTTCCACTCTCATATTCCCAATCGGATTAGCTGCTGTTTCCAAGCAACAATGAGCAATTACATTTTTTTCACCGGGCTTCGAGTTTGCTTTCTGGACCTCTGCACAGGCAAGTGGAGAAGGTGGAGCTCACGAGTGGCAGATCCTGTTTAGAGAAGCCGCGTGAGGCGACGCCGATCAGAGGAGAGCGGGCTTGTAGGCAGGCGCTAAAACGGCTTAAACACACAATGAACCGAGGTGCTGCTTAAAGGCTCGCTTTGTGATAAGTAATGACTGCGGAGCTGCGAGTGAGCACAAGCCGTCTGCTTGAAACAAATGACTGACTCATCCTACTGTACACGTCAGGGAAAATGAGAACTTCTAACAGAGCTCTGCTGTTTGGATTGCATGAGATTGCACCAGCGTTTCTGAGTTTCACACCGAGCGCGTGCAGCAAAAAGCATCTTTTATCAGGTTTGTGTGCGTGCCTGCAGAAATGACAGCTTTCATTCTAAAAGCCATGATTCGACCCAGTGGCGTCAATACGAAGTATTGATTAGAGCAGGGGAAACAAAGTGATGGAAATGTGAGTGTTTCAGAGGCACTCGGGTCGAGGACCTCGCCGCGGTGCTCAGATCGATGCAGGCGAATGATGAAAGCAAATATACATGCGGGGAAATCAAACGGAGGAACGGCGAGAAAGACTTTATTCGCGCTTTTGCACGAACTCTTCGTTGGCTGCTGTGAATATTGATGAATGCACAACTCCAATCTAAACACACAAACCAGCAGTCCTCCTCCAGCTCTAAAAGTCGACACACATGTGACTCTGGCGCTCTTCCACAGCGTGTCCTCGGCCCGTCTTCATCCCCTCACCCCCAGCTGGTCTCTGCTGGAGGTCTCTTCCTGTTAAAAGGGAGTTTTTCCTTCCCGTTCTTGCTCATCGGGGGTCATCTGATGATTGTGGGGTCTTTACCTTACAACATAAAGCTCGTTGAGATGACTGTTTGTTAGTTTTTTTGGTTCGTCACTAATTAAATAAAACTCAATTCCATTTTTTCATTCACACGCTTTTATTTCGAGTTTATTTTATTCCCTTTCTGTACCTGGGAAAACTAAGAAAATGGTGAATCTGTGATCTAAATGTGAGAAAAGACCTCTGACGCTGGAGGTTCTGGTTGGATGATTATTGATCAGATTGTCTAATGTGATCAGTTTGTGGTTGTGTGGTCGTTTTTCTTTTTCCGATCCTGATCTGACGATCCTGTTTATCGCTGTAATCGCTGCGTTTTTATCTTACTTGGTGTCTTCCTCTTTGCTCCGTCCCTCTGTCCGTGACTTCCTGTCCGTCTGTGTGTTGTTCTGTTGTCTTTTTTCCGCCCTTGTTTCCTTATTAGCCTTCTTCCTGTCGTGTGTTTAGCCTGTGTCTGTTTGCTCAGCCGATCTTTTGCCGATCTCCTTCTCCTGTTGTGGTCGTTCTCTTTGGATTTGGTTTAACTTGCTGCTTTTCGTGGCGTCTCAGCTCAGTGCAGCTTTATTTAACCACACAGTTAAATAAAAGATGCCGGCAGCTTTCAGTCTCGTTGTGTCAGCCCCCCTAAACTACGGGGGGATGTAAACCAGAGCTCAGTGAGGGTCATCATTAGTCGTCTGTTGTTACCATGACTGCAGGGTGAAGCTTTTAGAGGCAGGGCTTCTTTAAGGCTGCAGATCAGAGCTAATCAGTAAGAGTGACACCTGTGATTAGTGAAGTCATTTTGCGTTCTGTGTGTGGGCTAATTGAAGTGGATTTAATTAAAGTCAAATTAAACTTTTTGTAATTTAATGGAAGCCCAGGAAGCCTGCTGAGGGTCCCCAGAGGCCCCTGAACCTGCAGCAGGAACTGCTGATCCAATCAGCTCGCTAGGCGATGAATCACCGCATTAATCAAAGAGCGAATGAGTCAAACAGGCGGTCAGCAAGCCAGCATCTCAGCCAGCAGTGGCTCGTGTTACATAACGTAGACTTTGCCCTGAGACGTGTCGCTGCAGCTTATATGAGCCGTGCCACAATTGCATTGGGTCTCAGAGGGAACGCCAGCGCTGAAAAAGCAAACGCGACAGCGATCATATGAGCGTGTGGATCATGCAGCGCGGCGCTACGGTCAGCAGCGGTGTCTCGGTGATTCCTGCGACAAAGAGGAAGCGACACACGAGGGGTCCGAGCTGATTCCTGTCAGGTCCACACCGAGCCGCTAGAGGCCGGTCTGCATGCCTGCAGAGTCACCGTCTGAAATCATGTTTAACAACAACAAAAGACTGAAATTATAACAACGTGCATTAAATAATTAAAATACAAAATCAGTGATCACAAGATCAACGAAGGTCAGTAACATTTTCCAGCCTGACTTCGACACATTCTTATTGTCTCTGATCTGGTGTCTGCAGGGATGTTTTGGTTACTGCAAAGTCTCAGTCTCGTCTAATAACTTTGATTTAGCTCCGCTTCATCCTCCATAAATGTAAAGTGGCGAGAAAAAAAAATCTTTTCACACACTTTTGGAGATTTTTTCATCAAGTCAAAAATGTTGAGAAAACAAGAACTTCAGGGCCGTGTTTGTGCCGTTCGAGCCTTTTGGAGCATTTTTAATGACATTATTTGACAAACTATGTAGCATGCTTGCACATTACTGGAAGCCTGTGATTGTGTTTCTCTGAGGGAGGATTTTCATTTGTATGCTAGCACTGATTAACAGTTCTAGTCTAAGGAGCTCGGACAGAAAAGCGTCTGGACTTCTTTAAGTTTCTTGAAGACTTTTCATCCGAGAAGCTTCTTCAGTTCTAAGAGCAAATGGTGGAGAGTCCCAGATTTAAAGCCTTGTGGGAGTGTCCCCCAAGAGGGTCATGGACCCCCTGTGGATCGTCTACCTAATCACACGAGCTCCAGCACAGGAGCAGGAGATAGGTGGCCTTGTAGCTTTGTTTACGTGAACGCACACCTGGACTTTCCCCCGAAGCAGCAAAAGTCATCATCACAGGTCTTCATCACTGAAGAGGTGATCCACCCAGACCCTTTCTGCACATTCATGGAGTCGCCCGACTCGTGCAGACGCGAGCTGAGGGGAACGCCGCTGATGTTTCGCGTATTTGCTTGCAGAGCTGTGACCCTCCGCCCGCACAGTTCAAAATAATCAGAGAGCTGAACATGGAGCCGCATGTCGACGTTTTCCAACAACACGCAGACGCATGCTGTGCAGCTTAGCTCAGATTAAAGGTTAATTACATCAATCAGGGCCAATATTTAATAGAGAAAACGTTAATGACATTTACACAAACACGCGTGCATCGAAACACGAGCGGCTGCGCGTGTCTCAGCAACTCAAATCCAAAAGTGTGTTTATTCCCACATCCGTCAGCATCCGTCGCATCCCGCTGAAGGCGGAGATCTGATTTGCATAGAAAGTGACACGGCGTTCCCTTTTTGGCTCTGTTTTTGGATCGCAGCTCAGAACGTGGACGTTTGCAGCTCCACCAGAGCTTTCCCATTAAAACAGGTTTAAATTTGTAACCTGCAGCACTGCATGTATGTAAGAAAATACTGTTTCCTGTTAAATCGTCCCTTTCTTCCCGTTTCTCCGCCGACAGCAGGACTGACTTTGCTGCTTCACAGCAAAAAGCCCGAGAGGAGTTCAATAAAGCGTCAGGGCTTTTCAATCTTTTATCTGGGAAATGTCAACAGCTGAGAAAATATGAAAAGCAGCCTTGTTGAAACGCGCTCTTGTTTTTATCTGGAGAGTCTGAGACTGCTCAGAGGATTTTCTCAGCCTTCGGAGGAGGACGTAATCCTTCGCCTGATCTAAAAAGCTTTCCGGTCCTCCAGACCGGAGAAATGAACTTTTACTGGACAGTTAACTGTAATTTGATGCACGCACACATGCAGACACGTCGTTCCTGCTGGCGCTTTTATTTCTGACGGCGATGTGGGGATAAGCAGCTTTTGGTTATAGGTGTTTGTGGAAATGTGGCTGTTTCCATGGCAGCGGATGACTGACAGGGGCGAGCACATGTTGCTAGGAGACGAGCAGAAGCTTCACATACAGTATGATCGAATGTGTTTGCACAAATAGTGACGGCTCACATTTTTGCCCCCCGTTGTCCAAACGTCTGAAACAGAGCGAGGAGGCCCTCGGTAGAAAACATTAGAAACTATGATAGAAATGCATTTTTTTATTGTGCATTATGCTATGACCCAGGTCATGATGCTGTGTGTTGTTTGTGCTCCTCGTACCTCAGGGTGGCGTTGTTCGCTCGCTCTGTTTGTGCTGATGGAAGTTGCAGGTGGAGGCGGACCATTGGCTGAGGATGGAATGAGGCTGGCTATAAACTGGGACCTGTCAAGACTTCCTGCTTCCAAACAAGCTGTGCATTTAGCCCTGTATGTGTTTAGTGGTGTGCTGTGTGTGACCAAGTGTCTTGTGTATAGTGTAACTAGACCTTTTCTTGTTGATCGGGTAGCTGTCGGGGTGGGCAGCCTCCTTTTAAAACCTGTTTGGGTCAGGGAGGCAGGTAAGAGGCCTGTGTTGTCTTTGGGTTGCTCGTCATAGGTAAGTCAGTTCTGTTTCATTTCTAGAGTGTTTCGTGTTTGTTATTTTGGCCCTGCCCACCCTGATGCTCGCTGTCTTTGGAGATTAATAAAACATGTGGTTGTTGTGAAACAGCAGCGTTGGTCCTTCCTCGGGAGCGGGGAGCTTTCCTTCTTACTTTTTGGGTTTTGTGTGTTGCGTTGCGGTCTCCCCCAGGCCGGGGTGTAACAATTACATGCGAGTTATATATTGTACGTACTGCTGTTTTTCAAACTTTTATAAACATGCGTGTGTGTGATTTCATTTCTGCAAATTAAAGGACAGAAGACAAAGTACTGAGTTCATTTCGCCGGACATAAGAGGTGACTCGGCTCTGTGTCGCAGCAGGGAGTCGGGTGATTTGGTTGGTCTGGTTTCTCTTGCCCGTCTTTTATCCTAGCACGCTCTCACAAAAGAGATTCTTCACTTCCTGTCTAAAGGTATCAAGAACTACTCGCTGCTGTAGTCTCTGCAGTTTCTGCTCTACTGTTTCTTTTCTGTCTCCATGCCTTCTGTGTTTTGCTGCCTGTGTTTGCAGCTGTGTTAAACAGACTGTATATAAAAGATATACTCAGTAATGTTAAATCCAAATAAAATCCTCTCATCAGAGTTGGAGCTTAGCCTTCTTGGACAGCCTGTTAGTACAGTAACCTCACAGCAGGCATGCTACCGGTCAGCTAATGTCATTAAAAAGGCTCCAACAGCACAAACACGGCGCAGAGGTCCAGCGATCATTCACGGTCCAGTGACCTCATCGTTAATCGTGCCAGGAGTGCCGGGGCAGCAGACCGAGGCTAGCGGCTAACAACAGACTTAACAAACAGACCCACGGTAGCACTGTGGGTGTGGAGCTGGACGTGGTCGGGACTGTCCAACCTTCACGCCGTCTTCATCTCAGGCTGCACAGCCACAGCAGCACGTTCACACCTTATTTGTTTATGTGCATCACTGACTCATTATTTTTATCCTTCAGCCTCTGGCTGCAGACATCTTTATTTCTGCTGTAAACTTTTAAAGAGGACATGAAACATTACACGTATAAAGTCTAATTTAGCCCACTGAGGCCTGCTCTCAGACACTGACACAGATGTAACTCTGTGTGTGAAGCTGGGTTTAAGAAAGAAGAGCTCAGTGTCTGAGAGCAGGCCTCAGTGGGCTAAATTATCCCTTATACGTGTAACGTTTCATGTCCCCTTTAACATGGGAGTCTATGGGGACTGATGCCCTGCTGGAGCCTCTAGTGGCCGTTAGTAGAACTGCAGTAGTTCCCAGATTAAAATCATGGAGATTTGAGATAAATTTCAGAGCAGAAGACAAAACTAAAGCTCTGCTGCTCCTTCATATGAGCGTTTCTGTTCAGTTTTTCATACCTAACATTTATTGATTAAGATCATGCTGCAGTCAATACGCTCGACCACATCTTAAGGCCGCTGTCATCAAACATATTGATCTGGGCTCATAATGAATGCTACTGCCATGTTTATCTTCAGACGGCAGGTAAGTTCCCACAGTGAGGCTTTATGGATGGCAGCATTTTTATCCCGACAACACGAACACACACAACTTAACCACAGCACCCTGATGAGAAATCAAAACTATATACACTGCTCAAAAAAATAAAGGGAACACAAAAATAAGACGTCCCAGATCTGAATGAATGAAATCTTCTTATTAAATACTTTGTTCTTTACATAGTTGAATGTGCTGACAACAAAATCACACAAAAATGATCAATGGAAATCAAATGTAGCAACCCATGGAGGTCTGGATTTGGAGTCACACTCCAAATGAAAGTGGAAAAACACACTACAGGCTGATCCAACTTTGATGTAATGTCCTTAAAACAAGTCAAAATGAGGCTCAGTAGTGTGTGTGGCCTCCACGTGCCTGTATGACCTCCCTACAACGCCTGGGCATGCTCCTGATGAGGTGGAGGATGGTCTCCTGAGGGATCTCCTCCCAGACCTGGACTAAAGCATCCGCCAACTCCTGGACAGTCTGTGGTGCAACAAAAATGCTGTTGGTGGATGGAGCGAGACGTGATGTCCCAGATGTGCTCAGTTGGATTCAGGTCTGGGGAACGGGCGGGCCAGTCCATAGCATCGATGCCTTTGTCTTGCAGGAACTGCTGACACACTCCAGCCACATGAGGTCTAGCTAAGACCAACCATCCTTTCATTACAGTCTGTGATCATTGTCTCGCCCCTCGGTCCTTTATTGCTGTGAAAACTGCCGTTCAGTGGTCACCAACTTCATTTATACACTCAAAAGTGTCAGCCTTCTCCAGGATCCTCCAAGCCGGGCGTCTGTCTCTTCTAATGCCTCTGATGATGAGAAAGTCTGAGGTGCTTCACTCGTCAGATCGTTTAAACTCTAATTAGCTGAGTGTGTGAGGCCGATGACATCAGAAAAAACCATTGGCAGAATGCTTGCTAATGCACCACAGCTGGCCGTCAGAATAAAGTGTGATGTTACCACCGAATACAATCCGTTGGTCTGGTTTTACAGCACTCTGCGGCTGCACTCTGCCGCTCTTTGAATCTGTTTAAAGTTATTCTTTTGATAAGCTGCGGTGTTAACTCGGCGAAAGATTAAGGATCGCTTTTGGTCATCTTCGCATCGCGTCGTGCTACGGTAATTATCATTTTGCCCCCTGTAAACAGTTCACACGTCAACATCCAAGCTGCAATTACAACTGTGAAACTCTGATTTTGCAGAAACTCCACTGGGGGCCTCCAAACACAAGTAAACATAGACTCACGCCAACCAAAGTCCATTAAAGCCAATTAAATGCTGCAATCGAACAGCTATGGCTGTATGGAACGAGCGGTCGCAGCTGTGCGGTGAAACAGCCGGCACTGTGCGACGCTGGTTTCTGTTTAATGAATGAGTGTCAGCAGGAGGAGGATTTGATGCACACGCAGAGACCGCCGCTCTCACACCACAGACGTCACTTCCACACGGAGGCAACAACAGCGAAAGGATTTGATGACGTGGACATAAACCCTAAGGTGGAAAAAGTATCACGGATTATTGTCATTTATTTATTTTTTATACGGAAGAAACTATTTTTAGCATTCTATTACGTCCGATTTGAAGTTGCAGCCCTGCCTGAACCCAGCGCGCTGATAACATCTTCCTGTGACCTTCTGCTGCATCAGGGTGAAGCCAGACAGCAGTAAGGAAGCATCCATCCGGGGTCAGAGACGCTGCTAAAAGCAGCTCGTCACAGTAACGAAAACACAAAATGAAGCTTTACTTTCACTTTTGAATTTTTTCTGTTCGCTTGTTCCCAGCTGAAGGACATTCTGTCAAAAGCTGTGGACACGTGTACGGTGGCCCCTAGAGACAAAGCATGTACAAACTCCAAAACACAACAGAACTGCTCCAGGACGCTAGGGGCAGTGTTGAGCTCGATTTGCAAAATAAACGGCAAGTTTGTTCTGTTTATTCCCTTGATTCCCTTATCCATTTACCCTAACCCTAACACTCATATATATATTCAAATAATTTTAAAAAAATGTTCATTTACCTTTTACTACCACACACCAAATCCGGTCGTTAGGAACTTCCAGGCTTGTGTAGCCACTAGGTAACAAAAGCTCAACACTGCCCCTAGTGTCCTGGAGCACTTCCGTTGTGTTTTGGAGTTTGTACATGCTTTGTCTCTAGGGGCCACCATACTCTCCCATCTCCCATCATTCTATTTTCACTTTTATCA
>VVHJ01008325.1:7041-19172 GCA_015107715.1 Tylochromis polylepis | reverse complement strand
TGATGTACTGGCCTGTCTCCTGGTAGCGCCTCCATGCTCTGGACACTACGCTGACAGGCACAGCAAACCTTCTTGCCACAGCTCACATTGATGTGCCATCCTGGATGAGCTGCACTACCTGAGCCACTTGTGTGGGTTGGAGACTCTGTCTCATGCTACCACTAGAGTGAAATCACCGCCAGCATTCAAAAGTGACCAAAACATCAGCCAGAAAGCATAGGTACTGAGAAGTGGTCTGTGGTCACCACCTGCAGAACCACGCCTTTATTGGGGATGTCTTGCTAATTGTCGAGAATTTCCACCTGTTGTCTATTCCATTTGCACAACAGCATGTGAAACTGATTGTCAATCAGTGTTGCTTCCTAAGTGGACAGTTTGATTTCACAGAACTGTGATTGACTTGGAGTTACATTGTGTTGTTTAAGTGCTCCCTTTATTTTTTTGAGCAGTGTGTAATTAACAATATGATATAATTGTGTCTCTTCTAGATGTAAGATGCCTGATACAGCTGGCAAAAAAGCCATTCCAGTTAGTTAAAACTTAACTAAAGCCTAAAAACTAAAGCCTAAAAATATTTCTGTGAACTGACATTAAAATAAAAACTAGAACAAATATGGCATTCTGCACTTGCAAAACTAAATGATCTGGTGCCTATACCACATTTTTCTACTCTATTTGAGCACTCAAAGCATTTCTTTACTAGAAACCCCACACACATATTCAAATACAGTAGGTGCTTTTTTCTATGCCTAAGTGCATCTAACCTAACATTCAGACACTCACACAGAAGCATTGGGATAACTTGGGGTTCGGTATCTTCGAAATGGAGAATAAAGGAGCTGGGAATCAAACCACTGTTCTTCTGATTGGTAGATGACCCACTCTGCCTGCTGAGCCACAGCTGCCCCTTGCTAAACTAACTATAGAAAATATGGGAAAAAGAGGAAAAAGGAAATGTCTTCGTGAAATCAGTCAAATTTTCTTGGTGAGGCTTTAGTGCCTTCAGAACTGGTTGTCAAGTGTTTGTATTCTTCTATTGCATTATAGTGGTCTTCTGAATGTACAGTGTGACAGATACCAAGAATATCATATAAAAAAAATAAAACAAAACTGAAACTAAACATGACAGATGAGCAAACCCACTCTGAGGAAAAACTTCAGCTAAACTGATTTGGAAACAAACATTTGAAACCAAATTAAATTAACTAGTAAAAAGTACAATAGGTCATGCAGTCAAAATTATCATAAATATACAAAATTTAGATAAAGGTGAATTATTATGTAGGTATGAGAAGAGGAGACTGAATTTTTTGCAGAACAGTGCCACATTATTTTAATCTTCTCTTTGGGTGGAGAACAACGGTTCTTTTTCCTGGGTGGAATGAGTCTCCTTAGATTTTCACTGAGTTCCTTTGACTTTCCCATTGTTCTGAGTATTGGTCAAGTGCTGTCCAACAAATCCTTTTAATGCTGGCAGAGTGAAACTACGGGTTACTACCAGTAATCATCACTTATTAAAACATTTACATTTTTCAGCCTGTATATATACTTTTGATCCCATGTGAATCAGAAAAAGTCCTAAATAAAATTAAACTGCACCCAGTTCTTTTTTAAGTCAATAAAGATGTATGCTGTACAATCATTCCACTCTAAAGAAAGAACGGTTCAAAGAAATCATTAAAAGCCTAAAGTGATCATGACATTCATGCCAATGATGAGTGTATGCAAACTTCTGACCACAGTTATATATGTGTACAATGCAAAATCTTAAATGAATTGTCTTTAATCACCTTTTGTAATTTGTAACCTTTTTGGTCCCAGAGATTCTTGAAAAGTAAATCCACAGACCTGCATTTCAAATATGTTAAATGACACAGAAAATAGGTATTACAAGGGTTAGAGCTTGTCACATCCTTCCAAGCAGAGGTTGCCTCTCAGTAGCCATCTTGGTAACGCCTTTAGGCATTTAAGATGTGCTCACATTAGGCAGATATGTACATTGTCTCAGCACATTTGACCCACAAAATCCTACCATGTTAATATATAGCTCGTCCAACAACCTAATGTGCTTACATTTTCCTCAGTTTGGCTGTTATAAAGCTCACAATTAGCTTTATTGTTTCGGGGGTTTTGGGTTTTTTTTTTGGTTTGTTTGTTTTCTGGGTGGGGATGTGTGAGACAACAGCTGCCATCTTTGGTGTTACAGAATTCTCCCATAGATTTCATTTCTGGATTAAGGGGCAGGCATGCCATACAACCTCTGTAAGGCTTGAGCTAGCTAACATCACACACCAAAAAACAGAAACGTGAAGATATCATATGGAAGTTTCTGTATTACATACACACACTCACACCATTTCATGATACCAGGATGAATGTTAGGCTTTCAACATGGCATCTCCTGCTTCCTGCCTACAACCTGTTTTACCTACCAAAGATCTCCACAAAGCTCCAAGGCTGTGTGTACTGTACCTTTCTAACCCAAGTCCCACATCTGCTAACACTGAAGCTGAACAAAAATGGTGTGCACAGAGCAACAGATGGGGCACGGGTCTAATTTTGCTATTCCTTACCTTTTGATGCCTTCAACAGCACAGAGTTCAGCTGCTACACCTTGTTGTTTTTCTTTTACAAGAGGTAATAAAACAAAAAAAATAAGGAATGTTGAGCTGAGGGCACACATCCTGCTGCACACAGCAAAATATGTTTTGATTTTTGTGCAGGCTGTGATCATTCTCAGCACCTCGTATTATTCGGCTCCACGAACAGGTTTCCCCTTCCCTAATATCCTTTGAACAAGCAGCATTTTGTTTACATCAGGCCCAAGTAAATATTTGAAGTGGCTTATACACCATCAAACCTAGTTGCCTAATCTGTTATTCAGGTGCGTTGAGCTCTGGTAGTTGAGGTCTTAATAATAAAGGCTCGTCTTTAATGAGAGCAACGACATAATAGAGTCGGACTGTGTTTAAGTCTGTATGCTGAGCGGCTCATAAAAAAAATCCTCCTCACAATACACCAATAAAGTAGAATACATTTATATGCAAATTGGAAGCCAGTGATACCACGTTGCCAGCAGGTATTAGGGAATAAGCATGTCTTAATGAAATACCTTCTGCTTGCTGGCCACAGTATTATATAAACTTGCTCACCATTCAGCACAAAGAGGGTCAATTCTACTTTTTATGTTGCTTGCTCACCTTTGACAAATTTGTTTAAAGGAGCAGGGAAAGTCTGCTGTTTCTCCTGCAGCAGCGGGAAGGCAGACAGGGCGGCAGCAGAGGCTCTGGCAGGATTTGATGTGATGCCAGCGGGGGCACCGAGGAAAGTTTAAACTGCAGAAACAACAACCGCGAACATGATACTGTTACTGCAGATTCACCAGATGCTGCTGCTCTGTTACGCTCCAGCCCTACTGTCTTTGAAAAATGAGGTTTGTGTAAGTGCCCATAGCTTCTCCCCTTTTCTCTTATACTTACTTATTATCATCCAGTAGATGATTAATATTGTGATTCTGTTTTTGCGTTTCTGCCATACCTTAACCAATTTAGTAACTTATTTAATTGTTTCCATATCTCAGGCCCTTAAGTAATGTATTTGGACAAATAGCACAACTTCCGTGTCATTGGCTCTGGTACTAAATTAATTGAGCACAAAATTAAATTCCCAGTCCCCGTGCCGCTCAGAGCTACGGGGCTAACAAGATTATAGTTTGGGTTAAAAAAAAACAAACACACCCTTGTACAACAAGCTAAATTTTCTAGATCTAGTGAAAGCTCAGTTTCACCACATTTTACATGCACTTACATACACAGCTACTAGCAGTTAACATAGCATAACTGTAAATTGTAAATAGAGGCCATAATAAAAGATTGTAGTCTCAAACATGATGTGCTGAGGTCTGCCTCAGCAGATGAAGCTATCACAAATGGCAAATGATAAGAGAATCTTTACACTGTGATGAAGTTTTTTCAAGATAAAGTGAACAACTACAATTTGAACCTTTAATTCTATTCAGGTGGCAGACTGGGGCTTGAAGACGAAGCCACTGGAGAAGTGAGAAAAACTGGAGTTCCTCTAATGGCCACTTGAGGCTGGCTCTAAAAGCGAGTCAGTCCTCTTAGGCTGCTGTATTAAAATGCCCGATTTTAGAGCAAAAACAAACATGTTTATAGCCTGCTGCAAAAAGATTGGCCTCTATAATTAATTTGCCCTTGATAACGAATCTAGAGAGGTAATTTAAGTAACTCTGGTTACTGTTAACCCTTTAAAGCCTGAACCATGAAATAATTGCCAGAAAATTCAAATGTTTTGAAAATGGAGTGTTTTTTTATCCTTCTGGCAAAATTTAAAAAGTAATAAATAAATTGAATATTAACTTGCATATGTGAATTTAAATTTGTATCATACTTACTGCATCTGGTGGGGTTTTTTTTGGGAGGGGGGGCATTATTTTGGTTTTTCGTGCAGAAAAAAAAGTCACACTGATGATGTAGATTTTTCAAAAACTCACAAAAAGTTATGTATCAACTATGATAGACTTGGCTTTAAAGGGTTAAGGCTCTAAATTATGGGAGTGGCTTCTGCCAACATAAACAGCACAAACCCATATGTGTGCTAAGCTTCCCTTCTGAACTGATGTGGACCAGGTTTGTGGTGTTTGAGCACTGTGCAGGATTCTCTAAATTATCTGGAATTATCTGACAAATTATATGTCCCGCTTCAGTTTTGTTGAATTTGAGTTTATTAGTTTCTTCTTCTTTTATGTCCAGTATCTCGAGTTCGTACAGAAAAGAGTCACAGAATACAAAATTCTGGCATCAGTGTTCAGTCCAAGCAAAAATGTAAAATAATTTGTTTGTTTTGTCAGTCGATGACATATGATGATATTTTCTGTGTTTTTACTTCTTTACTGTTTTCTTTCTTTTGTTTGCTTTTCTCTGTTTTGTTTTGTTGGGTTTTTTTATTCACCTGTGTGGTGACTGAAAACTCAAGTCATTTAAATTTGCTGAATTTTAAGTGGATATGGCAAATTCCAGCACTTTCTGCACTTCAGGAACTTTGGAACTTCCATGCATGAGTGTGGGATGCTGCTACCGTACAGATGTAATGTCACCAAACATCTTAAATTACTCCAAAACGCAAGATAGGGGGTTTGGGGGTTTGGGGATTTTTGGGGGTGGGGGTTGTGTAGACAGCAAAGATGAATGTCAAGCCAATCATGTGACTCTGAGCCCAAGACACTGTGATCTTAAACACGTGATATATTAGAAAGCAAATCTGTTAAACAAACACTTGTTATTAGAGACTTGGTTGCACTAGCAGAGGGCAGAATTCTCTTGTGTTTGAATGCTTGATTCATATTTAAGGTTTAATTTCTTCTCTTTTTTGAATGACGCGCGCTCGTAAAATGAGTCACCAGTGAACAGATCAGAGGCGCTGACCTCACCTACTCATGCAGGCACTGACAGTTTGGCTCTCAGTGGAGTAAAAAGGAGTCCTCATATGCAGCGTTCTGTATGTTGATAGATAAGTGGTGACCATATGAAAGACGCATCAACCAGGTGCAAGCAAGGTTCCAAATCCAACATATTTTTTACTCATCAAGCTAATTAACCTATCTGCAGCAAGGCTACAGCTTTATATCAGCAGCCATCTGCTGACGTGCTGTCTGTGCCATTACTGGCTCTTCCACCCACGTCTCAGCAGGCACGCCACCCATCAATCACAATCTGTTGCTCTCACTTGCTCTCTGATGATTAAGGCCTTCTGCACCATCATGGGCTAATTATTAACAAGGCTTAACAAGGCAGACATGCAAAGAGATATATGGCTGGACAGAAAGCTGACCTCTGCTAATCTGCTGCCTCCTCATGTTAAGTGCTGCAGGGAAAGGATTGGAAGTATGAGTCTTCTGCCCAATAATAATAAAAAAAATTATACTCATCAAGTACCCTTTTGATATACTTTAAAAATTGTCCTGCCTGGTATAGAAGGAACAGAAAGATAAGGGCATTTAGAATCCAAATGTAATTCCTGGCTCACTGCCTTCTTCATGAAAAAATACACCTGAGTGTGTGATTATGTTTGTGTTTTATTTTTTCTTTCTTTCTTTAAACTAGTTCGAGTGTTGCAAGTCAGAGCTCTCAGAGTGTTTAACTTCAAGGGCAGAGGACATTCTTAACTAAGAATGTTCTGAGACAACAATACAAAAACATCATTTTTAGTATATGCATCAGACTGCATATACTAAAAATGTTTTTGAAAAGACTGAAATTTAATCTAAATATCTTTTATGTTGATTGTGTGGATTTATGGCCACAACATTAAATCAGGCTGATTGAATTACATCATTCTTATGATGCAGTGCTCTGGGTATTTTCATTTCTGCAGTTCATGAATTTTAGTTTGACACAAAGACCAAGCAATGACAAAATGCTGATATATACTATTTGGTTAGGTTCCAGTCAAGACTATGTTCGCCTTAAGCCATCATCTTTTTTTAAGTCAGGCTGTGTTGGCAGCAGGTTAACAGGCTATTCCAGATGTCCTCTCCCCCCAGCAACATTTCTCAGTTCTTCCTGGGAGACAAGAAAAAATTAGATATTTGATCTCCCTAGCAAGTTCTAGGTCTACCAAAGGGTTCCCTCATAGTTGTTCTGGACATATCCTGATCAGATTGCCCTAACCAGCCTGGATATCTTCTTTGACTGGGAATGAGAAACGGGTCTATCCAAGCCCCTTATGGATGTCAGAGTTCCTCACCCTATTTCTAAAGCTCTAAGGCTGTGTCCACCCAACCTATGGAGGAAACTTATGTTGGTGAGTTTGAAGAAGAAAATGATGTGGTGCTGTTGAATAAATTCAATTCAAGATCTAAAACTAGAAATAAGAAATCAGCACAAACGATACTAATATCTATGAAAAGGGTGTGGGTTCACCATGGACTTGATCTGTAAGACATTAATTTAAAACATTAAGAACACTGCAAGATACCTTAGACATGGTGTTTACCCAATTTTGGTGTCAGATGGGTTAGAACATTATTACTATGTGATATGAATGCAACAAATGTTCCCTGCACATGACACATTTGACTAGTTCCCTCTGCACAGATGGAGCTGTTTAAGGTGCCATAAGAAGCTAGTGTTCATTAATTGGATTGCAAGCTATTGCATGTATGCAAAGCCTCTGTACATCAAAGACTTAGTAACATAACTGTAACTAGGGTTGTCATCTGAACCTTAGAAGATCTGTGTAGTTTTTCATAAATAAGTTGAAGGCTGCAAAGTGTGCAAACAGCTAAGAATGTTATTGGAAGCTCAGTTTACACCCCACTGAGCACAGCATGTAGTGTTTCTTTCCCTTCACCTTTTCAAACACATGTAGAGAAAGCTGGAGGCAGACACTCAGACATACATAAATCCTTTGTCTGCACAGCATCTGTTTCTCTGTTCTGTGACTATCTGGTCAACACCCTTATATTTGCTTTTTTATTGCCGATAAACAGCATGTCAACCTGCATGAATTGGCTTCTCTGCACCACACCGTCACCATGCCTTTTCATGTATTAACGTCATGCTGAGGCAGACTGGATTGTCGTTACGATGTCCCTATACAAACAAACTGTCAAAAAAAAAAAAAACTCCCTTTTGTCTATCTGCACTTTGCATGTGGCAAGGTAACCAATGGGCTCTGCCAGCAGAGATCGGTAAAAAGTAAAGGTATGAACCATGAAATATTCATGACTTTATATCCAGAGCAAAGTCTTAAGCAGAGCCCCTCACAGCCTGTTACACTCTGATGGGAAATGCATGACACATAGCAGCGTACACAGACATCCTCTGTTCCTCTGTTTTGCTTTGTTTTTTGGGTGATTATATAAATCCAAACCTCTCCAGTATGTGGAAGGTTTGTGTAAGAATGTGTAAGAACGAGTTGAGCAATAAAATGAATGTATCATTTGATGATTAATCAAATGACATGTAAATTAGTAGATTACATGTATTTATTTTCTGTTTACTTTCATAATGTGGGTATGTTAAAATTACAATTAAGTCATACTAAAAAAAGGAAAGAAAGAAAGAAAGGCCCTGAAAAACGAAGCTAGTGCAAATATGCCTTAAACCCGTCGTTTTTATGGCCAGGAGAAAGTGACTTCTCTGATTGCTAAAAGACGTAAAGTTATATAGATGTCTGTAGGAAATAGGCCTCAGTTCCTTTGCTTTGAAACATCAATAAACACTTTCTATATGTGTTTATTATAATTTTAAGTGATATCGACTAAAACACAAAGCTTATTTTGTAATAGATTATTTTCTTGATCAAGGTCAGAAATCATTATTGGAATCAGGAAGGAGTATAAATCAGTGTGTGCTGAGTTGTTATCCAATTAACATGTCTTCTCAGAGACAGCCACCTCTTGCTGGTTACATCGGGTCAAATCAAGTATGAAAACACCAAGATGGCGATGCTGAATCATTCAACTCAAGGCTATCATTAGCTAATGGATGAGGTCGCATCTCGACTAAAACTTGGCTAAAACTCAAACCCAAGTCAAAAAGTAAAAATCAAACTCTGAAGTAACATCATGTATATAGTGGTAAATGAGCCTGTTATGCACCAGCACTTCATTTGTTACAGCGTGTTCTTTTGATTCCTCAGAGGCATCTGATGGAAGACAAAAACACTGCTCAGTAGGCTATTTCACATTTTATTCTCTCAGCCAATACTTCATGAAGGGAGATGCGTTCAGCATGACACGTCGCCACGGATCTCAAAATGGTGATCACACACAAACAGTTTTATTACCGGCTGTCTGATTCTAGTCTAAACAACAGCCTCTAAGTAACTTTCCAGGCTGGACACACAGCCTCTCACAATCTTTCCAGGCTGAACTGGTTTTGTTATCTGGCATTCTGCACCATTCTGCAGGCAAAAACTAGGTAAAAGTTCAGTCCTCTTAGCACTGAAGGACACACATTCTAATGCCTTTATTATGCCAGGGCCGTGTCCACTTAATACTACACTCTATGATTATATGACATTTTGATTAATATAAAACTAATATAGAATTGATTTAAAACTAATATTGAATTAATGTAAATCACAGCATTAAAACACTTCAGGTACCTCAACTCTAACAGCCAATCACAAACAAATTCCAGCCTACAAAGGTCTTACTCACCATGTCTTTTTCCTCACTGAAGTCTGGACAGTTGTCACAACAAGTAAAACAATAACAAAACGTACACAGAAGTTTAGCCATTGATCATTAGCTTAAGCCACTTAATGTCAAGCCTAATAAGGCTTAAGAACATTATTAGGAAAACTTCTTTATGAAAAATCCTGTTTTAAAAAAAATAAATAAACAACAAGGGTGACCAAAAGCCTCATGGACTCCAGAAACCAGAGTGTACCATTACAATGTCTACAGCCTGACCTGTAAAAATTACATGAAATATTCATGGCTTTATATCCAGAGCAAATTACATAGCAAATTACAATGTGACAAATATATTCCACCAATATCAGGACAGTAAGACATTACGTTAACAAATTATTTCTCTTTGTTTTCTTCTTATGGATCTCTAAAACAGTCAGGTAGGTTTAAACACCTGCCACTTTAATTAAGCAGTTGTTCAGCTTTGGAATAGCTGTAAATGCTCATTTTCTCACATATGATAATTCTAGTAGAAATGGGTGATAATTAGCATTTTCATTTCACTTCCAATAATGGGTAATGTTTTTTAGAAGATGACATTTATTGTGTAATTGTAACTAATTTTCCTACAAAATGATTATTATTGATTGGTGTATATCTCTGAGCAGCAACATAATGATACAACATAACAAGCCTGACAGCTTAATTATGAAAGAAAATTCCCCTGAAAATGCATATAAACAATAGCTTCCATGGCTCGCTCATTTTTAGATATGTGAACTGTCTTTTTTTTCAGCAGTTTAAGTATTTTGTTTTAATGGCTGTTTCCCTTGTTAAATATGACTAAGCATAGTAAATTGAAGGTTAGTAAAAGGGGCAAGAAAAAAAGCAAGAAAACTTGTGTGGTAACTAGTGTGGATAATATCAATCGATGTAGCCATTCAGGTCAGCTAAAAGCTACACCAATTATTATAGTTTTGTGAACAATAGGTCAAACTACTAGGAGTAATGTAAAAAGCGTTCCTGGTGACAAACTTACATGGGAGTCTCATAGGGCTGCCATTTTTCAAATAGAAGTTGGAGTGACACTGAGGGAGAGGTAGGATGAGGAGTTTGGGTGAAATGGACCTTTAAAAAGTAAACAGTAAGTAACAGTTAGACCTAAATTATTCAAATACAAGTCTGCTGTCTCTGTTGCCCATTAACACATTATTAAGTTTCCCTAAACATCTCCACATGTAATATATTATCTAACTTCAATTCAGTTCACTTTTGTTTTATTTATATAGCACCAAATCACAACAACAGTTGCCTCTAGGTGCTTTATAATGTAAGATAAACCTTTACAACAATAGAGAGAAAATCCCAACAATCAGATGACTCCCTATGAGCAAGCACTTGGCAACAGTGGGAAGGAAAAACTCCCTTCTAAACAGGAAAAACCTCCAGTAGAGCCAGGTTAAAGGAGGGGCAGCCATCCGTCAGGAGAATGAGACAGGATAAAAGAAGCAATGTGGAAGAGAGACAGAGATTAATAATAACTAATGATTAAATGCAAAGTGGTGTATAAACACAGAGAGTGGAAAAAAGGGTGAGTGAAGAAGAAACACTTTGTGCATTGTACAAAGCCCACAACCTAGGCATAACTAAGCGGGTTTCAGGGTCACCTAACCCCACTTAGTTATACAACTAAATGAATTTTTAGGCTACAAGCTACACATTGCCATGTACTTTCTTTTGCCTTGAGGCAACTGTTGTTCAGATTTGGCGCTATATAAATAAAATTGAAGAAAAAAAACTAAAATTGAATTGAATGAAATATTGCAAATGCTGTTTGTATTATTTTATATCATATTTTTATTTGTTTTTTTTTTATTCAAACTGTTATTTCAATAAAGGTGATCAAATATAAATAAAATATAAATACAAAGAAATAGTAATAATAAACAAAATGTTAACAAATTTTATATATATAAGATATGATTTGAATTTAAGTAGGAAAACTAAAGGAAACCAGATATGTCATGGGCCTTCTGGGATGATTAACCATGAAGCTTGACATTATTTCTCCTATTTAGGCAATATCTGCCTAGTTATGTTCTTACCATGACTCTTACTGTGTATAAACCCACCTACTGTGTCTTCAGTGATACACCTAGGCTGTTCTGTCTTTCCCTCACAATTAGCATTATAGCCCTATATTAATGAAGTTAATATAGAGCAATAATGCTAACATTAATTAATGTTGGACATTGCTATGCCTCACTATACCAAAGCTGCCAGGATTAATAGCAAAGTTAGTCTGTAAAAAAACTTTGAGACGTCATTGTAAAAGAATTCTTATAGTCATTGCTTTTACAGTAAGACTGAACTTCAAAGTATCGATTTATCTTGTTGCCATAGATAAGATATGTCTTAAAGGAGCCACACTCAGAAAGGGTTTTGGGAAAATTAGTGTGAAGACACAAATAACAACTAATTCAGCTCCACTTTGATGGGTCTCCCTCTACATCTGCCTGACATTCACCATGTCCATACTGAGGCCCACAGTCTCGTCCTTTCCAAGCTGTCACTGCTGCCTCTGCTCCCAAGGGGTAAATGTACCGCCAAATCATTACCGTGCTCTCTTATCAAATGGCAACCAAACTCTTGGAAGCCAATGGTTCAGAACTCTTTCACACAAAACAAAGTGAAATCTAATAAGAAGCAGGACAACAATGACAAATCTTCTCTCAGACTTGTCTGATCAAGATGATTTTGAATATTAACTCTCTTCAAATTACTGAAGGCAAGATGTTAGCCATAAGGCCAGTATTTCTTACTTGGCCTCAGTCAAGCTGGCAATAATACAAGAACTCATGCAGAACTCATGCAGAACTCTGCTGCCTGTGGTAGAAAAAATATTTCATGTAGAGTCCTCCTTGGGTTCTTCCAAAAAAAAAAAAAAAAAAACAAACAAAAATAAACT
>VVHJ01008323.1:25508-36505 GCA_015107715.1 Tylochromis polylepis | reverse complement strand
TGTTCTGCTTTATTGAAGGTATGTTTCATAGACTTTTTGACCATAGCCAAACATTTCCCCATTTTCGGGATAAACAAAGTTCATCAGATCTCATCTTCAGCTAAAGCAATATCTCCCAATTTTAAAGCATTTTGTTTAGATTTGTACAAAATTTTAATATATTTCTCAGTTTATATATTAAGCCTTGGGTTTTTCAAAGTCTTCCTGGTACTATTTTGGGTAAACCTGTGGAAAGAAAACAAACATTATATACTAAACCTTCACTTCAGCTCTCGTCTTTGTGGCAGAAATGTTCTCAAGGTTGCTCTACAGAGTTGCACAACTAAAACATTTCTAGGAACTCTAACGCCATTGATGGTTAATGGATGTCTGCAGCCCAAACACAAACACAGCTGTTAAGGTCAATGGTGTGCTCTGTCTTCATTGTTTTCTCTATGGAGCTTAGCACTTTTTGAACAGCCTGTTTGTCGGACTGACCTGACAGGCAGGTTGTCACATGTGTGGAGGTCTCTTGTACTTGACCACTGGGCGGCTAGTTGGGATGTCTGTTATCTACTTGGAGACTCAAAAGACGAACAGCATAATAGTGGCCAGCCATGTAGAGCTGTGAATGGGCTGAATGAATCAAGACCCTTGTTCTTGCTTTTGTAGACACCACACACAGACTTTTGACTGGCTGGTTTTCTGAATGACTGATTCACTGACCGAACCTTTACACTGACAGTCTGTCTGGCCAGTACAGAATATGCTTTGTATGAGACTGGAAACACAGCAAGATTGTTGTGTTTTCTGTACATCATCAAGTTCTTCCCAAGAAGAACTTACCAATTCAGCCTGAGTGCTGGAACACACTGGGAGGCCATGGAGTGTGTGAACTTCAGAAAAAGGGCGGGTATGCTTCCACGCTCACTGGGTTCACACAGCTTGCCACGGACACTAAACCTAAAAAATGGGGAAAACAGTGAGTGTGGAAACATCTGTTGCCTCGGTTTCTCAGTGGCTACTTTGAAGCTGTTGTGTATCTCATCATGTATGGCTTTCAGAGTTCCGCATTTGGTTACACTTAACTTATTAGTCAAGGTGGCTTAGTCATTATTTAATATGTATAAAGAACCAGTAACACGTTCACCTAAAGCGGAAAAAATAAAGAAAAGGAAAATACAGAAAACGATGGTGTGTCAGATGAGGCATTTGAATCAAAGCATTTTATTTCCAGTGTAATTGTTAAAAGATATTCATCAAACCATTTGAAGTCATTTGTCACCGATGGCAGCATAACAATTAAGTTTTCAGTATTCCTAATTCAGTATTTTTCCTAATAAAAATAAACATGTAAAAGTCTAATGTTTTCCCAAACGAAGATGGCATAACATACAGGAGACCAGTGATGTGCGAAATGATTTTGGTGACACTATGCTACATAAATTTTAGGTTTCATCTGCATCGAGCAACCATTTTCATCAACATGTCCAAGCTGGATGAAAGTGGTTGGAATTGTCTGCATCTGGAAAGAGGCATTGTTTGAGTTTTTACAGCATTTCTGTTCTCAAATCTTGATTTGAAGAATATCTTACCACGTGCCACTTTTACCAAATGAAATAGCGGTGAATTGAGCCATACTGTATGTGTGTGCATGTAAAAACAGTTGAAACGGTCTAACAATAGCTAAGATAGTGACCTAATTCAATCAGTATCCAAATGGTGTGTTTGAGTCTGGTTGTTGGTTGCCAGGTTACACTGACAGATGGATTGAAATTGTCTGTAGTGTGTGGATTGTGTGTGTGGACTGTTTCATAGACAATCTGGCAACTTGGGTACCATTAGATGAATATGAGAAGCTTACTGATGCATGCATCCTTAACATTCATAATAAAGTTTGAGGTCAGATGGTCTTAAAATATTGGTAAAATCCAGGAGTGTTAGCAGGCATGCACAATGCATTGTTTATATGTATGTGTCAGTTTTTGGTCTTGTTCTTTGCTCCATTTGTAGGTTAAATTTCTAGATTTCCTGGCATATTGACTCCATTAACTGTTGTTCAGTAGAAAACCATGACACTTAAGGAATATAAAGATCCAGTTATTAAAAATGAAAATACAAACATTAGGTCATACCTTACTTAAAAAAATCTGTTGTACAGTGTTAATAGTGGTCAGAAACTGAGTGCCTTTATTTAAAAATGCTCCACCTGCTGCTTTGATTGTTTAACCAGCAAGATATGTAAAATGAAGTACTGTTTGAGCCTGTGGTTTTTATACTGGTAGTGAAGTAGAGGGGATCAGCAGTAGAGGCAAAAGTCCAGACATTTTCCCGCCGTTAGGCTGGTGGCTGGTATGAGTTTCCCAGCCTGCCTTCCCACTGTGCTGGTATTTCTGTTTCCCTGGAAGCGCTGTATTGGCTTTTTGACGCACAACAAGTGATCTTTATCCCACAGCCAGAACGCTCTATAATGACGGAGTGGAAAAGGTAAACCATTTCCCCGAATGGACATTAACAACTATACAACCGCCTACAACAACTTTTGACATCCCATCACTTAACTCTCAATTACCCCCAACAAACAAGCCAACAAACAAACTAATCCTTAGTGGTTAATGGGAATATGAAGCACAACCTGTTCCCATGCAAATGCTGTGATAACAACGAGAACCACCTTTTCCAGCAATCAACGTGTTTTGAGCAAACTGTTAATTCATTGTTTTTGCAGTTTTATTCCTTTCAGCTGCACTTCCATGATAATTTACATGATTTTATTAACCAGCTTGTTTTCTGAGGTTAGGGGAAATGCTGACATCACTTAAATACAGCCCAGTACAGCAAGCCACACACACACTCACTCACTCACTCACACACTCACTCACTCACTCACTCACTCACTCACTCACTCACTCACTCTGCTGTGTCTGGTAACTTTCCACAGTAAGATATATGTAGCACACACTCAGAACAGCTGGCTAATGAGGATTCAACCAGATTACCAGACAGCAAACATATACTTGACTTTTCTTTATTCCTTGGTCACCAAGAACTCAAGTGTTTGTTTTAATAGTCAGCTGAATGTTTAGAGTAGATCACCATTCAGGTAAAAAAAACAAACAAAAAAAACTTAAGTAAAATCCAATTTAGATCTTTTCTGGCTCATTTGACTGAAGGACTGATGAGCTCAGGCGATAGCAAGACGTGTCATCCAACAGTGCACAATTAACGAGAATGGCTACTTGGTGTACGGTATTTTTCATAATTTTTTTCTTTTTTTCCTTTTTTTTCTTCTTTTTTTTAAGACAGGCTTGTACACAATAATCACTACTGTGTAACATCCAATTTTGCTCAGAGTCAAGGTCATGTTTGTTGCTCTCAGTGGATTTTAACTCTCATTAGTTTGTGCAACATAACTAACGAATGACAAGAAAACCTATCACCTTTTTTCTGTACTTCCCACCTTACAATAATTGTTTTGGTGCCGGAGCTGCATTAACTACTGCATCACTGAAGTTCTGGGCTGGTGTTAATGTTGTATAGAAAAAAGATAAATAAATAAATAAAGTAAATTTTAATGCTTAAAAACAGCAAGGGATTTTAAAAATGTATTTATTTAATTGCTCTCTGGTGATCTGAAACTCAAATTGCTTCACACAAGATAGTGGGACTTTTTTTCTTTTTTCTCCTCTCTCTCGTTTTGATTCCCTGACCAACAACTTCCCTTCTCCTGTTGTTTGGGTGAGTGTGTCCTAAGAAAGCTGCCCCCCTCAGCCCGTTGGTTCTGGACAGCCACATTTAGAACAATCGCAATCGAGTTTCTCCTTTTAGCTTTCAAAATGGTTGCCTGCTTGTGATGTGTTTAGAGGACATCTATAAATCGTAGCTGGAAAACTTACTCTCATTTCCTAATGTGTTAATTTGTGTTGTGTAGCTCACACACACACACAATGCTCTGTGTGTGTGTGTGTGTGTGTGTGTGTGTGTGTGTGTGTGTGTGTGTGTGAAAAAGATCCAATATACATGTTCATTTCCATCTTAAACTCCTTCCTTCTCTACTTTACTTCACCACTTCACTTCTTCACATACTCTGTACCTTGTTCCCATCTCTTCCTCCTCCTGCAGTTCATCGTCTTTCTCTTTCCTTTACGCTTTGTCTTTTTCATTCTCTTCCTGTTTCCATTTCCTTGCCTTGTGCTGCAGCTCTGCATCAACCTGTCTCTAAAAGTGTAGTAAGGGGGATAAAAACTGGGAAGCTTTATGTTGCAGATGTCCAGCTGAATGCTGATCTGCACTACTGTATGCACCCACTGACCTCTCCACCTCCCTCCATCCTTCACTGGTCAGTCAGGGAGTTGTGTTCAGGGGTTTGCATGCAAACAGCTCCAGCTTGAGTCAAACTTCAAGCAAAGACTCTCTCTCCTTTTCACCCAACCCTCAGTGGACCTCAGGCTGTACATTATCGCATTTCAAAATTACACCTTTCCAGCTCACATCACCCCATTGTAAGAGGTCAGAGGGCAAGATGGAGTTTTGGGGGCCTGGCGGGGGGCTGTGAGCAGAGAAAGAACATTTTGTGCCTGTGAAATGCAGCACTCGTTTCCTCCTGCTGTGCACAAACAGCCTGCTGAATGGTTGGTGGGACCACACAGTCTGAAGGTTCTGATTGGCTTTTGTGTCAGTTGGGAGATGGGCTAGAAGGTCATCTCATGGTCACTGCCCAATCGGGGAAGGACAGCAGATTTCGGGAACTTCCTGTATTACCCAAGAGTAAATGACAAATAAGCAAAATTAGCCAGTGATACTTAAAATACCTGACAAATGGATTCTGTAGTTGATTTTTGATTTGAAGTTAACATTACAATTAGGAATTTACTAGGCAAGTGCACTGGAAGGTTTCTGTATTTGGATGGTGTCAGTATTGAATATTTGGTCATGTAGGCTTTGCAAAATATACAAACAATAGTAGTCTTAAGGGTAAAAATCATAATCATGAAACTGAACAACAAATAGTTGGCAGCTTTTTGCAAGCTGTAGGTCAGTGTGTTGATTTTGTTTTGTTTTGTTTCTGTCTCGTGTTTCTCATTCTGTAAACAAAAATAAATGTGATGTTCATGTTTAAATGTGTTGAAAAACCAAGCAGCAACATCTGGAACAGAAAAATGAAGCAAATGCAGAATTGCAGTTCCTCCAGTGGCCACTTGAAGCTGGCTCCAAAAGCGAGTCACTCCCTATAGACTCTTACGATAAAATGTCCAACTTTCTAATAAAAGTAAGCAGGTTTTCAGCCTGGAACAAAACTTATTTACAGCCTGGTGATCATCTGCAGGTCCCCAACACCAGGAATACGTGTGTATGCTTGGTGTAGTGATTAATGCATTTGTTTTACAAGCAAAGGAGCTCTGGATAGATTCTGGGAGGAGGAACGAGCCTCAGGAGGTTACAAGCTAGTGTACTCCTAGTGCACGTCCCAAGCTTGGATAAATGGAAGATTTATGTCAAGAAGAGCATCATGCGTAAAATCTGCGCCAAATCAAATATGCCGAACCATCTGCTTTAACGATCCCTACCTTTACTTTGGAAACACCAATACTCTTTATCTAATGCATCATATTAGTCTGCTGTGCCTCTTAACTGCTTTTATACATACAAATAAACAGCTTGATCTAATACGGTTTTAAATGTTCATGTGATAACCATCCAGTTACAGTATGTTGATTAAGGAAGACTGACTCTTTAATCATTGCATTTAAACAAGGTGATCTAAGATTCAGTGCTCTTTGCCTGTGTATGTATAAGGTACTTCCTTTCTGAAGTACTAGTGTCTCCCTCCTCTCTCCTGCTGTGTGCAGAGCTGCTGGTCTTTCAGTGCCCTCGCACTTTTGGTTATTTTATTATTGATCCTTTATTTATCCAGGCAAAATCTCATTGAGATTCAAATCTCTGGCATCATGGCAGCAAAAGTCAAAACACAAACAACACATAACAACATAACAATTAAAAACAAACACAATAGTCCATACAAACAAGTGAGTACAAACATGTGAAAAATATACAATGGCTGATCATTAAGAGTGACATTAAACACAGTCTAAAAGACTGACTAAAAGAGTTATTCTCTCGTTCCTTTAAAGTGGACTAAAACTCCGTCATGGTAACCATTTCTGACAATTTCAGTTCCTTCTGCAGATTATTCCAGGAAACAGGGGCAGCATATTTAAAAGCCTCTTTCCCTAATTCTGTTCTGATTTTCGGGACAATCAATTGTATGATGTGAGAACGAAGGCTGTATTGGTTGTGGTTTTTAAACATATAAACACAAAGGTAAGAGGGACCCAGCCCAGGGAGAGATTTATAGATAAAACCCAACCAATGAGAAAGTCTGCAGATATACAGAGATGTACACGATTGCCACAGCCAGTAATAAAATATAAAATCAATACATGAACAATGGTGTGTAATGCACCCATACACTTTATGAAGGCACCTTATTTACCAGGTTTGTTAGTGTTGGCTCTTTGGCCAAAAATGCCAACAGTTGAGGCTTTAAAACAGGACTTCACAAACCAATGGGTAGTGCCAAAGTGGATGTCATTTTTCAGTTGATTTGTAGTTTTGGTGCTAAACAACAGAGAAAAAAAAAAAGTCAAATGAACTGATTGGTTGATCATATAAACATCTAAAAATAAACTATTTTGTCAATCACTCTGTTTTTAATCATATTAAAGCAAAAAAAAAAGCCAAACTAATACTGGTTGATTTCCTCTTTCCAGAATACCTTTGCTTTTCTTTCCGCTACTTACATTTAAAGCGCAAGCTGAGAAAATCAAAAGCAGATTAACAATTAATAAATACAGCAGTTTGGGTATGCGCTTCTAAGTTGCTGCTTTTTAGTGTCTTAGGGTTGTTCAGAAATCGCATGAATGCAGCATTAACCCCTGAACCAAACACAAACTTCCTAATCTTTATTCTTTAAGCTCAAACATAAACAGATTGAACAGATGGTTTTAACCTTTCTTTTGTGTTTTAGTCTGCGCTATTATCCACTAACATCTGGCTTGTAATGCTTTATACTGTGTGTCCAGGTCTTTCAATGTAATATAACAAGTCTCTGTGGATAAATCACTGAAAAATAAATAAAGGGGAGTAGCCATATGCATCTGCTCTGGCCTGTTGTCTTTGGTTTGTTTGACAGAGTTGGTGGAGGCAGCATGTTGAAACGTGTTCCAGTGTTTTATCGCTCAGCATTCTATAAACAACACATCATTTCTTATAACTTTGTGTTGTTTGGTGCTGGTTTAAACAGCCTCTGGCTAACCTATGTGGATGACACAATCAAAATTACAGTCTCTTTGGCTTCAGAAATCACTGTCCCTTTGTTTATGCCTCAAAGGACACACAACCAAATAATTTCAAGCAGGGATTTACAGTGTTTCCATAGCAGTTAGTGTTTGTTTCTGTGGCAGACACGTTACTGTTTAGAGTCAGTTTGAGCCAATCAGCTTATGTCTCTGTACTGTCATGTTGAAGCAGTGAGCTGCTGACAGTAAAGCTGGGTTAAAGGCTGCTGCTGCTCAGCTGTGTGGTGGTGATGGTGAAGGTATGTGTCAGCTAGTCAAATAAGCTGCCTTGGTGTTTTGTTGTCTATCACGCTTCATTTAAATTCCCCCGCCACAGAGACAAAGCCCACGACGAGGTGTGGCTGCTCTCTATATGTATGTCAATATGGTGTTTTTCTTCTGGAACTCCTCAGTCACTTTTTCCTGTCATCAGTTACAATATCCTCTTATTTAGAGGAACACCACAGCAACTGGATGAGTTATTTGTAGCTCTGCTGGCTGGAAAATCCGGAGTGGATCAGGGATGAGCCCCATATAGCACATAGAGCTCAGCAGTAATGTGAGCTCTGCTAGATAAAAGCTCTGAAAGCTTGTTGGATACGGTTTCTTGTATTTATATTTGTAAGATTAAGAGCGTCTCAGTGGTGTAGTGGTTAACAAATTTTCTTTACATGCTGAAGATCCTTTTTTTTTTTTTTTTGAGACAGTGAGACGAGCTGTCACAAGCTATAGTACTCCTCATGGCGATCCCCAGCCTGGATAAATGGGAGGCGCGCATCCAGCGTGAAAACTGTGTGAAATCAAATATGTGGATCCATCCGCTATGGTGACCCCTTGGGAAATAAGGAAACAGCTGAAAGCACCTTTTGATAATTTTATAATTATAATTATTCTGTAATTTTAAGAATACTACTACCACTACTACTTCCTCTGGCTGCTCCTTAAGGTTTCACCATAGTGGATCATCTGTCTCAATCTTACCCTATCCCTAGCCTCCTCCTCTGTCACCCCGACTTATCTGGTGCGGAAATCTCATTCTTCGTAATCTTTGTGTTTGATTTGGCAAAGATTTTACACTAGACGCTCTTCCTCACACAACAATCCCCATTTATCCAAGCTTGAGACATGCATTAAGAGTACACTGGCTTGTGGCTCCCCATGGTTGGGTTGCCTTTTTATAATAGTAAGACTAAGAAAACAAAAATTCAAATGTGGTTGGTTGGATATGAAGCAGCTTGCATGAGTACCTCATGTGTGGTGCTTGGTGTATTTAAAAGCTTTAATCTGGGCGGGTGTGCATGCATGCATTGTCAGTCATTCACTGGTAAATGCAAATCATTTGTTCAGAACTGAAGCCAGTAGCGTCATAACAGAGGTATGTTCACACTGAAGGCTGTCTGGTTATATTTATGTGTTATGGTTTTAGGTTCACTGCAAGCTCTGTTTGGTTGTTAAATATGGATTTGCATCAGTGGGAATAAATCGGTTCTGTGTTGTTGATTGCTCCAAATTTTAACTTGTTTGTAGTGGTATTAAGGGGCGAAATATTACATTTTTAATGGTGTGATGGTAGAATATTAAATAAAAATATTTTTAAAAGTCCAGATTAAAACAGAGGATATTGGGCTTTTGTGGTAGCTGCTCTTAAATGGTGGAACACACTCCCCTTCACATCTGGAGTTATTTTAAAATTCATTTGAAACCCAATTTTTAATGTTTGGCTTTTAAACTAGGTTGAGGTTGGAATGCTTTTTACTTATGGTGTTTTGTTTTGTTTTGTTGTCTTATTCTTCTAATAATAATAATAATAATAATAATAATAATAATAATAATTATTGTTATTATTGTTATTATTATTATTATTGTTATTATTATTAGCTGCTGTTAGCTGTACTGCACTTATGTTAATATCTGTTGTTTAGAAATAAGCTGCCCCAACTTGACTTTACAATTGTTAGTTAAGAAGTTTCTTTGTTTGTTTCATGTTGATTAAAAGATTTACATTGTTCTTTAAGTGTGCCAGCTAATAGTAATAGCACACTGCACTCTGCGATTGTGCTAAAACCTGAAAATTTGAGAACTTTTTTTGGCCTGCCTTCAGGGTGAGATGATCTTTCCTGCTGCAGCAAACCTACATGTGCATCATAATCTTCTGTGCAAAACATTCACACATGAAACATTGTAGGAAATGTACAGTACTGTGCAAAAGTTTTAGGCAGGTGAGAAAATGCTGTAAGCAAAGAATGCTTTCAAAAATGGAAGTGTTAATCGTTTATTTTCATCAATCAACAAAATTCAGTGAATGAACAAAAGAGAAATCTAAATCACATCAATATTTGGTGTGACCACCCTTTGCCTTCAAAACAGCATCAGTTCTTCTAGGTACACGTGCACACGGTTTTTGAAGGAACTCGGCTGGTAGGTTGTTCCAAACATGCTTGGAGAAGTAACCACAGATCTTCTGTGGATGTAGGCTTCCTCACATCCTTCTGTCTGTTCATTTAATCCCAGACACACTTGATGATGTTGAGATCAGGGCTCTGTGGGGGCCACACCATCACTTCCAGTACTTCTTGTTCTTCTTTACGCTGAAGATGGTTCTTAATGACTTTGGCTGTGTGTTTGGGGTCGTTGTCCTGCTGCAGAATACATTTGGGGCCAATAAACAATCATTTATATTTCTAAAGGCATTCTTTGTTTACAGGATTTTTTCACACCTGCCTAAAACGTTTGCACAGTACTGTATAAGGGAGCATTTAAATCTGTAGTCATCTTTACTAAATGACCACTGGGGCTCGAGTAATAGAACATGTCATCAACTAAACTCAGGGTTGGCTGTTAGAACCTCAGCCTCTCCATAGGCCAGAGTGTCCTTGAGCAAGAGAAAGGGATAGCACAGCAGCACTGCCATCATTTATTTGAGTGTGTGTGAATAGGTGTATGAGAAACACTGAAAAGTGCTTTGAATTCTTGTAAAGCAGAAAATCAATTTTTAAGTACAGGCCCTGTACTTAAAAATTAATGTCATGTTCTGATGTTTTGTTTTTTGTTTTGTTTTTTATTGTTCACCATTTTTGGGGGGGAAAATTGTCTGGCTAAAATGCCCCCCTTTCTTTCTGTCTCCCCAGTGGGGTGCCCAGAGAAGTGTGCACAGCGAGCGTGCACAGCAAACGGCGAGTGCTGCCACCCTCAGTGTCTGGGCAGCTGCACAGTCCCTGATAGTGACACAGCATGTACTGCATGTGTGCATTACTATTACCAAGGCCGCTGCATGGCTGACTGTCCCCCAGGCACCTACAAGTTCGAGGGTTGGAGCTGCATCAGTGCCGAGCTTTGCTCCAAAGCCCAGTTTACCGACCTTGACAGATACGTTATCCATGGAGGAGAGTGCATGCCTGAATGTCCATCTGGGTACACACGCGCCGCACCAAACAGGTGAGCTGCAGTTCAACCTGAATTTACCCTGGTTTAACACCCTCCTTATTGTTACTTTGCTAAAACTGAATTTAGTTCAACTCATACTGTTAGCTTAGAGACAGCCAGCCATCATAGTCTTTGTATGGCCTTCAAAATAGTGAAGGCCGCTAAGCATGCTGAGGAATTTCACCTAGACGTGCTTTGGCTGCTTCTGTGAAATGTTGACGTCAAATCTTTCAGGGACAGAAATTAAAAGCAAGGGCG
>VVHJ01008323.1:6715-25488 GCA_015107715.1 Tylochromis polylepis | reverse complement strand
GCTAAACCAGTTTGGCAAATAAGATGTCTGTCAGGAATGACGCTGTACATTCACTGTCTCCTGCCTCTCTCTCTGTCTGTCTCCAGTATGTTTTGCACAGCCTGTGATGGTCTGTGTGATAAAGTATGTGATGAGAAGGTCATCGACTCCATGACTGCTGCTCAGTCTCTCAAAGGCTGCACTGTTATCAAAGGCAACCTGCATATCAACATCCGCAGAGGCCGTAAGTACTGCGGTGTAACACAGCAATACGACTGTTAATACTCACATTTCTTTGTGAGGCAGGCCTGAGGAGTTTCTCAGCTGGTGTAGAACATTATAAAGATCTGTTATATTCACACCGTTAAATCAGACACACAAGGAATTTGTCACCGATTTTGCTACTTGAGAAAGTCACATGAGAACTCAACAATTTGAATATATTTCATTGTCCATTCAGGAAAGCTATCCTCATGGATTACAACAGTTTAAATTAATTTACAGTAACAAGGTAATTCGCAGTTCAAAATAATCCTTATTTGTCTCCTCTTGGGCCTTTGTGCAGCCTGTGATTTAATCTACTGACTGAAACAACCTGGTCCACTTCCCATGTCCCTACCTTTAAGCTACCTTTGCTCTTATTGGCTTCCCTTCATAAATAGAAGGTTTGTAAATAGTAGGTGGGTGGAGCTTTTGTGCTCACAGCCAGAGCTCTCAGGGTTTAACCTATATGAAAAATGCTGGCACACTCCAAAGCAGTTTTAAACTTTAAATAAAGAAAAAAAATCACCAGGTTTGTTTTTTGTAAGTGGGGCTTAATGTTCTCAAGCTTAATACATTTATGATTATCATATGGCCAGAAATGACAGGAAAAATGTTGATACCTCTGTTAATTAGGGTCTACGGACCTTTTGGATGAAACACACTTGTTTATCATACGTCTGAAGGTCCATTTTGTTCCAGGAATAAGTCCTGGCCATGTGCCTAAGATAAACATATTACATATATCTGCTCACGTTCACATAGTATAGAGTCAAGCGTAGGAAAAAAAAAACAGTCTGAAATGGAGCATTTAGCCCATTTAAAGTCTGAGTTTTCACTCATGGTGATTGCTTGTACACATGCTGAAATTTTTGCCATGTTTAAAAATTAGCATCCATCATTGTAACAGCATATATATGACAGGAAATATGTAAAATGATAATAAGTCCCCTTTAAGCCAGCAATGGAATACTAAAGGAATAAATGCATCGATAGATAAATGAATAATAACATGAATGTGTGTGACTGTCTGTGTCTTTAGATAACATGGTGGCAGAGCTGGAAAGTTTCACAGGTTTGATCCAAAGGGTGACTGGTTACGTGCGGATCACACACTCGCACACACTGAGCTCCCTTGCCTTCCTTCGGAGCCTGAGATACATCGATGGAGAAAACCTCCATGAAGAGTAAGAACACACACACACACACACACACACACACACCTCTACATGGATAAACATACAGCCAAGGTTTTAATCTCATTGCCTTACAGTGGAGACGAATGTTTGTGTATGGTGACACTTGGAACTCATTTCTACTCATGTCCTTTTCTCAAGGATTCACATGGATATTAATTAGTTCTATTCATTTATTCAATTCAGTTCAATTCTGTTTTATTAGTATAGTGCCATTTCACAGTAAACATTGCATCAAGGTGCTTTATAGTGTAAGGTAAAGGTAAAGACCCTGCAATACAGAACATTTCTGCGGCAACTGGTTCGGGTGAAGAAAAATAGAAGAGGTCAGTGAGGGAGGACAAAAGATACTATGGAAGAGAGACTCATAGTTTAATAATTACTTATGATTAAAATGGTGTAGTATTGTATAAACACAGAGAGAGTGAAAATGGATGAGTGAAGAAGAAATGGTCAGTGCATTGTGGGAAGTCCTCAACAGCCCAGGCCCATTGCAGTGTAACTAAGGGATCACCTGATCCAGCCCCAGCTATAAGCTTCATCAAAAAGGTTTTAAACTTAATCTTAAAAGCAGAGAGAGTGTCTGTCCAAACTGGGAGCTGGTTCCATAGTAGAGGGACCTGAAAGGTCAAGGTTCTCTCTCTCTCATTCTACTTTTGAAATCTCTAGGAACCTCAAGTAATTGGTGCTCAACAAACACAACTCTGAGTAACTAAATTTTAGCTAATATATAAGAATGATATGATCCAACATCCTCAATAATCTTTAGTGAAAAAAAGTTAACTGCACTTGTTCAAGTTTTGTTTGCTTGTTGTTTGTTTGTGAATGAGGTATAACCTCCAACAGTCCCAGAAAAAGGTTCTCTCAGGGTCATTGAGGGGCCTTCACTTCCCCCCTCCATCTGTTTGTGTTCACAGGAATCTTACTGTCCCAAGGCCCACATTGCAGTCATTCCTTGATGTCTGGGTGTTACCCAGTGAAACATTAAAAAAAAAAAACCCTCCTCTCCAGCACACAAAAAAAATGTCAGCCCCTGGTTAATCGGATTTGCCAGGTGATTTTTATCCTGCTGTCAAGCAGTCCCTCTGCTGTCTAACTGGGTCATTAAACCTCCAGCTAAAAGAGAGATCTACCGAGAAGAGTAAAATAGCTACATTTTGTTCAATTAGCATAGCTTCCCCTAATAGACAAGTCACTAGTGGATATGTTGTGTAGTTTTCCATTACGTGCTGAAAATAGGGCCTTAACCTTGGTGGGAAAGTTGGCTCTCAGCCTAGCATGAATCACTATACACTCAATACACTCATAGATAAACATAAACGAATGAATGTAGAATGAAGCAGCATATTGATGACTGTAATCCATTCATCTCTTCCTCTTTCTGCCCTCTAGCATGTATGCCTTCTCCGCATTCGACAACCAACAGTTACAGTATCTTTGGGACTGGAAGCAGCACAATCTGACTATCAAAACAGGAAAGCTGTTCTTCAGAGCCAACCCGAAGCTGTGCATGTCCGAGATCCGCAAAATGTGGAACAAAACAGGCATCCAGGCCCGCTTTGATGAGAGTGATTTCCGAAACAACGGCGACAGAGCCAGCTGTAAGGGTCAAAATGAGCTTCAGTTTGAAAACCACAAACATTTAAATTGCTATGTCCAGCTCATGTGCTGGAGTTACTCTAGTTTACTAGCAGTTTGCAAACACCTCTTTTGAGGGTGATGCTGTTCTGCTTCTTATGTCAGTATTTACTGCACCACTCTGTCAACGCTACTAATTGCTGCATATTAATGCACACATACTGAAGCATTTTTTTTTTCAACTCCTTGCTCCCTCCATAGGTGAAAGCACTATTCTGAAATTTAAGTCTAACAGCACCAGCAGCACAAGGATCAAGCTGACATGGCAGCGCTACCGACCCCCTGACTACAGAGACCTCATCAGCTTCATTGTCTACTACAAGGAAGCGTATGTTTTTTTTGTTTATTTCGATTTATCTGCAGGCTGAGTATTACTGAGCTGAATCTTAATCCCACCACTTTATTAGTCAACATGTTTTAAGGACCAAAGTCTTTTGGGAGTTAACTGTCAGAGGTGAGTTTCCAGAAACATTAACAGGACTTAAAATACAGGAAATTTTTCCTTAATCGAGTTTTTATGCTAACATGGTACATAGTTTCACAAATGTCCAGAGAATCAGCAATAGGAAATCTCACTTAATGGTTTTCCAGCCACAACTATTGGGCGAATATTAGGAGCT
Organism: Tylochromis polylepis; assembly: GCA_015107715.1. Lineage (NCBI taxonomy): Eukaryota > Metazoa > Chordata > Actinopteri > Cichliformes > Cichlidae > Tylochromis > Tylochromis polylepis. The sequence continues at coordinate 21,794 of VVHJ01008323.1, read as the reverse complement.
GAGCTTAAGTGGACATTTAAGTGTTAAATCATTGCAGAAGAATGAGGGGAAAAACTGATGCAAAGACACGATGTATTAAAAATGGTGAGCCAGGCAACAAATAAATACAGCAAAGTAGAAAACACGATGGAAATGTGGTCTTTTTGTCTGTTTTAACTATTTTTTGAGGAAGATGAGATTTTTGTGTTTTGCTGACATTCTTCAATTGCGTAATAAAAAAACACATGAATTAAACAGATGTACATTAATAAATTAATAATTCACCCTTTTCTTCCAGGCCCTACCAGAACATCACAGAGTTTGAGGGACAGGATGGCTGTGGCTCCAACAGCTGGAATATGGTGGATGTGGAGCTGAGGCCCGACAAGGAGTCAGATCCTGGAGTTCTTCTGTCCAACCTGAAGCCGTGGACACAGTATGCTATCTTTGTTAAAGCTATTACACTCACAGTGGAGGATAGACACATGCCAGGAGCCAAGAGCAAGGTGGTCTACATCCGCACCAGCCCCTCAGGTAAACATCACAACAGCACAGATCAAAAGTTACAGTCTCTTACAGGCTGTACTTTCTCCTCTCCGAAAGTGGAGAAAGTACTTGTTTTTGTTTGTTAGAATAACCAGGGAGTTAAAGAGCAAAATTGTTGTTTGACTAAGCCACCACTAAATATCCTCAAGTAATTTGAAGTCTCTGCCTTTGTTTTCATTCAACATAAGCAGCTGAAATGGGAAGGAAATTGAAATAAAATGACATTTATGTAGCACTTTTCTGGTGTTACTGACTTCTCAGAGTGCTAAAGACTGCAAGCCCCATTTTCACCCACACATTCATATACTGCTTTATTCTTCAGTAGGTTATCTATTTTAAAACAATCTGTCCAGGGCAGTGCACACCCTGGACAGGTCACCAGTCCATCCCAAGGCCAGCACAGAGTGACAGACAACCATTCACACCTACGATCAATTTGGAATCGCTGATTAATCTTAACACGCACGTCTTTGGACTGTGGGAGGAAACCAGAATATGCTGGGAGAACCAACATAAGCACATAGAACACAAGCAAACAGCACAGTCTAACCAGGAAGCTTCTTGCCATGAGGCAACCGTGCTAACCACAACTGTGCCGTGTAAACAACCCAAAAATAAAGCTTCATCACTTGGTTTTAGTGCCAAAGCTAATCATAAACTAGTCAGTCCAAAAAAAACACATTTATCTTGTCGATATCTTCAGTTGCAGCATTGCAGGTATCCTGCTGCGGCCGTTTTCACCACCACCGCATTGTAGCTTTGTCTGTGTTGTTCGACTCCCCTCTATCGTTCGATCTGAATCTAAACAGTCCCAGAGGGGCATTACTGTATCCCCACCAATGCATAGCGTTGTTTTCAGTTGGCCTTCTGGCCTTACTGTTTGGCTGTTGCCAAACTGTCACTGACCTCTGGTGGTTTGAATTAGCAACTACATTAGTTCCCTTATTAGTTCATCAAAAGTAGCAAACAACTGTGATGTTACTGAAAATCATATCTTTGGAGTATATTTTTATACTAAATGGTTTGGTATACCTTAAAACCGTCATACAGCATAAGCTTAGTTGCTATTTGTTTTGCAAATAGAAGTGGATTATTTCTCTGTCAGAATTAAAGCATTTCTGGATTTTATCCAAACATACTCTAAGGAGATGGAGAGGAAGACTGTTAGAAATAAACACAGCTGCAAGTCAAAGAGATGGAGAAAATCGGATTTAAACAAACTGTAATATACTGCAATAATTAGATGAAATGGAAGGCTGCTTTAAATAAGTCCAGCTGCAGTGTAAAGACATAGCAGCACTGTGATGTCAGAGGATCACATCTGCACTGGCAGCCTGAAGGAGAAAAGAGTTTACTCAAAAGTTGTTAGAAATCAGTTATGTCTTTGTCCTTTTCAGCACCCTCCATGCCTCAAGATGTGCGAGCATATTCCAACTCATCCACTCAACTGGTGGTACGCTGGTCACCCCCTGTCTCAGCAAATGGGAACCAGACGTACTACTTGGTAAGATGGCAGCAACAAGCAGAAGACCGAGAGCTGTATCAGCACAATTATTGCTCCAAAGGTACACACACACACACACACACACACACACACAAACTTCCATCGCCACCACTGCTGCTAATAATTAAGTCACAAACGGACTACAAGTCTTTCTCTTTCTCCTGCAGAGCTGAAGATTCCCATTAGGATCGCTGCCATAGGGGTGGGAGACCAAGAAGAGGATACCAAGCCGACTAAACTAAATCCCGATGGGGCAGGTAAAGGCTGTTGTCCCTGCCCCAAATCAGTGGAAGACCTGGAGGCTGAAGCTGCTGACGCCTCTTACCGAAAAGTCTTTGAAAACTTCCTGCACAACTCCATTTTCACACCAAGGTGATTAACCCAAGGTCGTTATTTCTCCATGTGGCACAGCCGTTGTGTAGCTATGGCAACATTTAACTTGATTTTTACCCCTATGTGAACTAACCAAAAATCAACGCATGCACAATTTGAGTAATTTTTCAGGTTAGCAAAACAGAGATCAGTTTCTTCCTTCGGTCTTTAGTCATGATATAGTATAATTATGCATAGCAGTTACGAGAACATAGCCTAATGAGGAGTGATAATACAGTCTTTATATATATATATATATATATATTTTTTTTTAATCCTTTTTGCAATTTCCCTACAAATTTGATTACTTTTTCTTCATTTCCCTGAATAGTGGCTCAGCTTCTGTTTGATTTGGATGGAGATAGGAAGTCACCCTGCTGCATTGCACTTCGGACATCTGCATCACATTACTTCTCTATGTCTCAACACACATGTGCACAGCTCAGTCCATTGGGAATAATTAGTTCTTGGTGTGTTTTGCCAGGCCAGAATAAAGGGATTTGTGTACTTCCATCTAAAGATAAACAGCAAGTGTCATCATATATTCTGCATTTGCCTTTGAGCTTACCTTTAACAGATGTGTGCAAACCAACATGAATGGGATGGTATCTGTAAACTCTGCTGATGTGATCGTTACACACCTACCGGAGTCTTTTACGGATTGGTTGGAACTGTTTAACAATAATTAGCCAAAGAAAATGTATTTCTTGCTGTTAGAAGAAATATAATTGAGGATAAATTGTCCAAAAGGTGTCCACATTTCATTCTGGTTGAGACAAAACCATGGCAATAACTTCGTCTGGTATTCCAGCCAATGAAATATTATGAAATAAAGGCGCATGCGGAAGGAACTACTTGGTAATCTCTTGTTGCTCAGCTGTGTTTGTGAGTTTGATATATCACATTTTGGCACATACTGTATGCTTTGCCTGTAAAAGTTCAGTAACTAGAAAATTAACTGAGCTGTTGAGTAATTCTGTTTACAGTGTTCCTACCATGCTTCATCCGAGCTGCTGAACCAAAAGCCAAGTGGCAACAAAAACAAAGCAGATCACTTAAAACTTAAAGTTTGAGTAAAATATTCCAGTAACTCTGGAATCGGCACAAAACTAAAGAGCTAAGAAGTAAACAACAAAGGAGACAGACAGGTTTCACTGCCTTGTGGTTTACCGCAGTGTTTCACATCCTACTCCAAAGTATGGAAAATTGACTCGTTGCACTCAGGGTGGGCTTAATGTCACTTAAAATCCACCTGTTTCACACTTATAATTTCTCCTCTGACTCTACTTTTCAGGCCAGCAGATCGTCGCCGCAGAGATCTATTTGGCATCGCCAACTCCACTCAAGCCCGCCGCAACCAGCTGCACGGCAACAGTAGCACTGCCCCTCCTTTTCAAGCCGCTGGCAACAACAGCGCCACCGAACAGGATCCGGCAGACCAAGAATTTGAATTCATTGAGCAATCAGTGACAGAACGTGAGCTGCAGATCTCTGGCTTGCAGCCCTTCACGGTTTACCGCATCGATGTTCATGCATGCAATCGACAGGTCGTACGTTGCAGCGCAGCGGAGTTCGTCTTCTCCAGAACCAAGCCTGCAGGTCAGCAATTTGTTTTGAAACATTACAGGCAACTGGTGAATTTTGGGAGGCACATGACCAAGCTGTGATTTCTTTGATACCCATTGTAGTTAAACTCTGCCTGTGGTTTTTCCAGAAAAGGCCGATGACATCCCGGGCCCAGTAACCTGGGAAGGCCACGAAGACTGGGTGTTTCTGCGTTGGCCCGCGCCGCCTCGTCCTAACGGACTTATCCTCATGTATGAGATCAAGTTTAAACTGGGTGCTGAGGTAGGACAAACTGCCTTTGTTTCCAGTAATTCAATAGTTTATTCAGAATTCGTTTTGCTCGTAGATCATCTTCTCCTCTGTATGAAGTGATTTATTTGGAGTAATAGTTATAATACTGGTAACTTTTAAAACTGATTTTTTTTTAAGACTGGCAGGAAGCTCAGAAAGTACATTGAAGCAAAAAGGACAGATGCTAATAGCAAACAAAATGTAAACTTAAAGTCAAGATAAAGTTGAAATAAACAAGGAGACTAAAATGTCATTATGAATGCCAGAATATAAAAGAATGAAAATAAGAAGCAATAACAATGAAAACAATTTTTCAAAAGACAAAAGAAAAACAAAGAAGGGATGTGAGATAAAAGCAAGTCTGTAAAAATTAGCTTTAAAGAAGAGATTTTTATGTTACCCAGTCAGTCTGCCAGTCATTTAGCTAGAGCCATTTCATGTTTGTAAGTATCAAAGTCAGCGCCATAATCTTTCATTTTCCCTTTAATGAAAAACAAATGATCACTATTCCTTTAGTCTTCACTGCAGAACAAGGCTGACAGAATTTCAGTTTAACCAAATGCTCTGAAAATGTTGGGAAGTAAATTCTGACACACAAAATGTGATGTAGAAGTGTGCTCATTTTAAAATGTGCTCATGCTAAATGCAGAACAGATTGAATCAACAAACAGGAATTAAGTTTTAGAAACGCCATAAAAACAGTGGCAGCGCTGGGTCTCTGAAGTACATGTTAACCAATCAAATACGCCACTGACCAGACATGAGACTTATTATTTATTCATCTTGAGGCAGAATGGGTCTGGCACCCTAAACCCTGTCCTTACTATTTATTGCACAGTACAAATTAAAAACAGCAGGCTTTTGGATGTTTGATTTGGATTTACTAAAACTTACTCCATAATAACCTCTTTTTTTCTGTGTGTGTGTGTGTGTCAGACTGAGAAGCACGAATGTGTATCTGGTCAAATGTATCGGGCCCAGCGTGGCGTTCGGCTGTCCAACCTCAGTCCAGGAAACTACTCAGTCAGAGTGAGAGCCACGTCTCTGGCTGGCAATGGCTCCTGGACGCAAACTGTGGATCTGTATGTGGCTGAACGTAAGTAAGACGTATGCTGTCATGGGTCATTAGAGTTGATTGCACCACTTTTTAAAACATTTTTGTACCTTTTTGTTTTCTATCAACTCATGAATGACGTCAAAACTACCAATGATATTACTCAAACTGTTCGACCCAGCAGGATATGAAAATATCTTCTACGCAATGATCTTTGTTCCCATCTCCATCATCATCTTCATCTGCCTTCTGGTTGGAGTGATGGTTGTCCTCAACAGGAAAAGGTTTGTGCACAAGAAGTGTTTCATCACCTGTGAAAGATCTATCCCGAGAAAGAGAGTGCCATACTTTTTCAGAAAGAAACTGGACCTTGTATCAGGAAAAAAAACCCAAAATGAAAGTTATATGGGCATGTCCTTTTCTTCCCCAAAATAAACATTTAAACAACATACTAATGGGTGGTGTGGTCACACTGTGATCCACATTCACTCAACAACACACAAACCAAAGCAAAAATGCTTCTGCCAATTGTAGTCCATAAAACTAATTGGCAAATCAAGCTGGATTTCCATCTGTTACGTGATTGGCACCCTGTTGAATGTGGGGTTGTAATATTTAGTGTTTATGTTGAAATACCAAAATTACCCTGAAGAGAACTGAAGATAATAAATTTGCATGATTTGAACTCAAAACAACCTGAAGTAATATAAAGTAATGAGTCTCCAGAAGAAATTAGCAACACCTGTCATACTATAATAGGCCCTAAAGTAAAACCAATCTTTTTTCTTCTTCTATTTTTTTTTTTGAGCCAGCCACAGTAGGCTTTCAAGTTGAAATACTGCAATACTTGTTTTCACACATGCACTGCAACAACTTCTCTAGTCTTTATCTGACAGAGTTAGAAAATCAGCCAGTCTTTAACCTGTCCATTCCTGAATACAAAGATCATGTGATGATTTCACGTTTGTGTGAAAAGCACAGCTAATATTCCTGCACATTCCCTGCTAGAGAGGTGGGCATTGCTGCCTCCTGCTCTATCCAGGCACTCCTTTGCCTAAAAAAATGCAGAGTATAACTGGGAGTCCAAATGCATTTGAAGCAAAAGTTCACTTGTGTGAACAGCTAATGTTGCACTTTGCTAGTATTTTTTTTTTGTAAAATAAAAATTTGATGTGCATGATTATACCTTATGCACGTTCCCTGTTCTGTGTCTGTAAACATGATTGTTTTTGTCAGGAACAGTGATCGGCTCGGAAATGGAGTTCTGTACGCTTCAGTGAACCCAGAGTACTTCAGCGCAGCAGAAAGTGAGTGATTCCTGAATGTAAAAAAAGGAAGTAGTAAAAGTCATCCATGTTGGTGCAAAGATCTATATTTAAGAAGTAAAGTGATGCTCTTACTTTACAGCCGTGTTCATTTTAGGTCCGAGATCACAACATAAGTTAAGCATTCCCGTCCATTCAGTGGCCTTTAGTTGAAAAACAAAACGTATGATAAGTACCTGTGATCAGCACTGCTGAGATGGAAATCTTGGCTATTAATAAGACTGCCTCAGCATCAGCCACCATACACCTACAGGAATTTAGGTTTAAATAACATTTATAACCTATGCACATTGATAATAATAATAATAATAATAATGTTGGACCAAGGAGCAAAGTCAGCCATTGCAGCCAGTTTCTATCTAAATTTATCACTAATTTAAAACCATGAAAAAATATTACACTTGTACAACAATCACAATCAAACAGAAAACAACTGCAGTAATAACTATTAATTTGTCAGCTGGACTCTCCACTAGAGTGAGGCTAGCTAATGTGTTGTTGCAAGATTAAATCTTTACATTACTATCTCTATGTCTCTGCTTTGTTAAATAGCTAACACTGGATGTGGATAGGCAGTTGGTAATGGTGGTTTAGGCTATAAAACTCAGTAGTTCAACTCCCAGTCCAGACATCTCAGAGCATAGATTATTTATGTTTTAATCTACTTATCTTTTTATTCCCGTGCCCGCTTCTGAAATTAATTGCGCTTCATTTTGCTAACATTGAAATGCCTTTTTTCTGTGCAGTGTATGTACCAGATGAGTGGGAGGTGGCACGGGAGAAGATCACCTTGAGCCGGGAGCTTGGCCAAGGGTCATTTGGCATGGTGTACGAAGGCATAGCCAAAGGTGTGGTCAAAGACGAACCAGAGACGCGTGTTGCCATTAAGACTGTTAATGAGTCAGCCAGCATGAGAGAGCGGATTGAATTCCTCAATGAAGCCTCCGTCATGAAGGAGTTCAATTGTCATCATGTGGTATGTGCTCACATAAATTCAGATCTTACAGAGAAATCGGGGTAGTTCATATTTTCTGTCTAGTTAAGAAGAAATGGCCACATGGTTACATCATTTCCCTTTGTTACCAGTGTTTGAGTCATCCTATGTTTGTTGCAGGTTCGCCTCCTGGGAGTGGTCTCTCAGGGCCAGCCCACCCTGGTTATCATGGAGCTGATGACCCGAGGAGATCTAAAAAGTTACTTGCGCTCCTTGCGACCTAAAGAGGTAGCATATTGTCATCATACTGATCTGCAGAAAATGAGTACTGAATAAAAGCTAAATATTTAATCTGTAGGTTATTTAAAGGTTTTGTGCATGATAATAACTTCATTCTGTAGAGAATTGTATCTCTATCCAGTGTAATCCAATGTTGCAATTAAGTGCATTGAGAGAGTATATAATATCACCTGTGGGTCAGATAATTCATGTTTGCCTGTTCTCCTTCGTATCTCCAGCAACAGTGGTCCAGCCTATCTCTCCCTCCTCTGAAAAAGATGCTTCAGATGGCGGGGCAGATTGCTGATGGTATGGCTTACCTCAACGCCAACAAGTTTGTCCACCGAGATCTGGCAGCCAGGAACTGCATGGTGGCCGAGGACTTTACTGTTAAGATAGGAGGTAAAGGATGAGTTTGGGGTCACCGTCATGTCATTTGGAGCATGCTCATTAAGTGTAAATTCAATTACAGAGTAAAGTAGAAAACACACCACTAGCATCATTAGCTATCTTCTAGACAGTTATAGCTACAGTGATGTGCCTTTTTAAAATGTCGAAGGCTCATACGATGTGCTGTCTCAGGGTGGTTTTCACATGTTTCACGTGTTTAGTCAGTTTAAATCAAACTCTGGTTCGTGTTTCCCCCTTGGTGCCGTTTGTTTGTGCGGATGTTAACACAGTAATGGCACTCGGGTGTGAATCAAAACAACTGCGCTGAAACCCTTTGGAAGAGGTGGTCTCAGTGCAGTTCCAAATGAACTCCAGAGCGGTTCATTTATGGTGGGAACGGGATCCGACCCCCATCCGAACCAACTACAAATGCTTTGGATTCTGAGTGGAGCAAGGTACTATTAATGTCTGTACGGGCTAGCAACTAGCCATGACATGAACTTAAATTTTCCTTCTTCTCTTCTTCTCTAGTCCAGAACACAGCACTTTCTTCCTGTATTTACTTTTGTTGCTTCCATCCACAGAAAAAAATCTGGCCAATGACTAAACATTCTCATGTGGGTTGTAGTCATGCATTTTGCTTTGTTTGGAGTTCACTTGGATTTTTCTCTGTGGGGGGCTGCAGGGAAAAGCTACAAGTTTACAAACTGATTAACTGATTCGGACCAGAGTAAACAAAACGATAGGTTTGAAAACACCCTAAGTGATGGCAGTTAATGTAATGCTGTTTTAAGAGTTATAATATCAGTAAACAACACCACCCTATGAAATATGGACCCACTCAAACTACACCAAGAAGTCAGGAAAAATTTGAAAGCATTTCTATCAAATGAAGTGAATGTTTTTTGCTTCACTTCCTTCCTTTTGGTCTGTGTACACCTGTGTTTGTGTGTGTGTGTGTGTGTGTGAGTAGATTTTGGCATGACCAGAGACATCTATGAGACGGATTACTACCGCAAAGGTGGTAAAGGTTTGCTCCCCGTACGTTGGATGTCACCGGAGTCCCTGAAAGACGGAGTCTTCACCACCAACTCGGATGTTTGGTAAGCAGATGCATGAAAACACACATGGTGACTTCATTCTGTGTGTATACGCCTTCCAAAAATATGTCATCATTGTCATGAAGATAATGGAAAACACACTTCTTGCCCCCCTCCCTGTTTCCCACTATGCAGGTCGTTTGGGGTTGTGCTGTGGGAGATTGCCACTCTGGCAGAACAGCCCTACCAAGGTCTCTCTAATGAACAAGTTCTCCGTTTTGTCATGGAGGGGGGGCTTCTGGAGAAACCTCAGAACTGTCCCGATATGCTGTAAGACACAAACTCTACACTGCACATTCACATGCAATGCTCTCATGTCTGTTTTCCTCTTCTCTGCTGGTTAATTTTAATTATCCACTCAGTGAAGCGGCACTGCTGCCCTTCAGCCTGTGGTCTCTGGATTTGCTGAACTGCAGTACTGATTGCCTTCACAGCCCATCTATATTTCAGTGTGTGAACTTGTATTCTTTGAGATGTGTTTCTTCTTAATGTGAAACAGCCGGAGTATAAATCCACATCAAAAGAGTCATGAGTGTCACAGACAAATTTGGCCACCAGCAAGAAAACACTGAAGGACGCATCAGATGGTGAAGTCATGCGGAGAACAAATGTTGAAGTCCCAGGGTTCGCTCTCTTCCCTAACAGCAACAATTGTATGAATATTATTCTAGCATATCTAGAAAATACAGTCTTACTAGTGCACTTCCTCGGTTGATAATATGATGTGGCCTAATTGTTGGGTTTGCAAACATGTGTTGAAAGGTCAGCTGCCTCATCTATTGCTTTACAAAATAAAAATCAGTCCCAGTTTGACATCCTGGAGCTGCAGTCAGTTATACTCGTAGCTTAGCACACTTTGACTCTGTCCAAACTCAGGATTGACAGTTCAAGTAAAAATACCATTTGCTTTTCACTGGGAACCATTCCCCTTCCTGCACTTCAGTTAACTATGCATAGCTGGGGCAGATTTGTGATATGCCAGCTTTACCTGGCAAATTTTGCTCTGTACTTGTTGATTACTGTAGAAGCCTTCAGCTTTGTACATTCTTGTTGTTTATGCATTTGGTGTTTTGGTATTCGACAAACCACTACTAGGTGCATTACTGCCCCCTTCTGGCTGTAGTAGCACGTTAGATACTGCCAGGTACCAGTAAACACAAGAGAAAACGTAGATTCTAAGAAGATAAATAGTGGCATAAATTATTTGGTGGGGTTTTTTTTTGTTTGTTTGTTTGTTTTTCTTCTTCTTTTTTAAATGACCATTTTAAAAATAGCAGAATCCAGCTTACAGCAACTCTAAAACACAAGTTAACATGTTATATCCTGCTTCTTTAATCCACTCAAACTGCAGTGTAGTGTTTACAAGTTATGACTGCTTGAGTCACCTGTAGCTTTTGGACTGATCCAGATCTCACACAGTTATCATACAAACTAGGCAGCTGGATGAGTCTCTTCATCTGCTGCGAAAATTCCCAAATTACATTAATTCTGTCTCCACTTTCTATGGTAGAAAGCATTTTTGTCTTTTGATGTAACGTAAAGGTTTCCATCTCAGTTTGTCAGACTTGTTTGTCAGATTCAGGTTAGCTGCAGAGCTCTCTGTGCTGGATGCATGTGAAAACAGCATCAGCTCAGCACTTCATAAACAAGAAGTGGGAGCAAGAGGGCCATACAGCCATTTTAGCAACAGAAAGCAAACATTTGGCAAAAGTAAATATTGGTTTGTTGGTAGGAAAGCACAGTTCCTCTGCATAGGGTCATTACTGCAGGAGGACATGATGTTGCTGAATACTGACCTGACCTATTTGTGTGTGTGTGTGTGTGTGTGTGTGTGTGTGCAGGTTTGAGCTGATGCGAATGTGTTGGCAGTACAATCCTAAGATGCGTCCATCCTTTGTTGAGATCATCAGCAGCATAAAGGATGAGCTGGAGCCATGTTTCAGAGATGTCAGTTTCTTCTACAGCGCCGATAACAAGCCGGCCGATGCACCGCAGCTCCACCTGGAAAAGCTAGACAACATGGAAGATGTTCCTCTGGATGTTCCTTCATCAACACAACTACAGCAGACTCCAGCCCCCCAACAGACGCCCCCTTCCCCAAGCTCAGAAGCGCCACCTGGCCCATCGCTAGCTCCCAGCTCACCCTCCTCTCCCTGCACATCGAGAGCTGCCATGGACAAGCTCCCCTCCGGCCAGCAAGCAGCTAATGGGCTGTCGGGGGCGGGGCATGCCGCGGGGTCGGGGCTCGGGACAGGCTCAAGCGTCACAATGCGGCCGTCTCTGGACGATCTGCCACCATACGCGCACATGAATGGAGGACGCAAAAATGAGCGTGCCATGCCTCTCCCGCAGTCCTCTGCCTGCTGATTAGACAACCCACCAGACTGCAAACCTTCCATCTGCTGGACATCTCAGTGGATGGAATACATTTTTTTTTTGTTTTGGGGATTTTTTTGGTTTTTTTAAATCAAATACAGCAAACCACGTGGTCCACCAGCTGGATGTGACCATTCAGTGAGAAGACTCACAGGAAGATGGAGGAAACATGTTCTTCTTTTTTCTTTTTTTCCCTTTTCATAAAGTTTTGGTTTCTACCAGCCGGCTGTCCAACGTGACACTGCCCTGGAGTGGGAAGATCAAAAACACTACAAATAAGAAAAATATCAATAATTTGGGAGATCTCTTTCTCTCTCTTTATGGCTGAACTTATTTTATAATTAATCGTTTGTTACTTTTTTATATGTATTAACAAATGGGAGAAGAAAAATGTGTAGGCCTTTATATAAACGAGCAGCGTTTTGTTTGCTTTTGAACGGGCATTATGGTGAAAACATTAAGCATATCTAATGAAGAAGAAACCCTTCAGAGTGGCCGGCGTGTCTCCGTCGGTCGTTCAGTAGTGTGGTTGCTCTGTAGGCTGGGTGTCAGCGTAATGCCGGGTCAACAGCCAACTCGCTGAAGCAAACAACCTGAGGGAGAAAGGTCAACTCTGCCAAATTTATTGCCAAATTTATACTGTTTGTCAGATTCTCTCTTCTGCAGCTTTGCCCTGTAATTCTCCAACACACTACATTGAAAATTAAAGCAAAACAAGTCTTCTACCACACTATCTTGAAATAAAAGGAATATTACCTTCCCTCTACAGTGCTACACTACAGTAAATCTGACATTATAGACTTTGAAATTATCTGAAATTGAGCCACATCTTTTCACAAAGTGCTGTACCATTACGGTTAAACCGCCAAATACAGTCCATAAAGAAGCAAAAAAAAATAAAATAAATAAAAATGTGTAAAAAGGAAAAAAAAAAAAGAAAAGAAAAAAACTCAAAGCGAGGACTGCGGATGGAAAACGTGTAAATGGGAAAAACAAACATAAACACGAGTTGTACAACGTCTCTCAGTCGGGGTTCTCCGAGTTCAGAGGCATCTTTGTTGTTGTATTCGAACAGGTATTTTTTTAGGCTAGCCATCGGTCTCCAACATTTACAACATCTCTCCGTGGGCAGAGCATTTATGTACACACCAGTTGTTTGTGTCACTTTTCTAACTTTTCTACAGTTGGAGACATTCATCGTGTACAGAAAGAAGCTGCTATTCCTTATTTCTCTTTGTGGTTGTAATATAGTCAATATCTGTATATAAAAAAGAGGGGGGGGAAAAACTCCTTCAGGTTGGATCTACGAACGTTTCAACTACAGTCCATTTTTTTTTTTATGCTTGTAACTGTGTAAAGTGTATCTGAGCTGGTTTCGTTTCTGTGTTTGCGTATAAGGTACGACTATTTGCCTTGTGTTTTGAAACACTTCCCCTCCCATCTGATTAGGGGACATCGATGGGGGGCGACGACCATCGGTGTTCTTGTGCTCTCTCGGGACCCTTTTTGCATCAGTCCTCTATGGTTTGGACTAAACCGCTTCTACCCATCATTATCACTCTTAAGAGGCCAGGTGTCCCAACTAAATCTCAGGTCAAAGAGGAAAGTTTAATCCTTTTCTACTTTCCTGTTTGTTTTCTTCTTCTTCTTTTTTTTTTCCTTGTGCTGTCAAACCCAGAGACATCCAGCCTGGTGTGTGTGTGTGTGTGTGTGTGTGTGTGTGTGTGTGTGTGTGTTAAACCTCGGTCTCATTCTTATTCTCTCTGACTGCTTTTCTTTTTTTTTTTTTTAACAATACTCAAAAGCAGTGTTTTCACAACCGCCTGAAACAAGAATGGTTGTTAGGCTGCGTTTGATTTGGCCTTTACACTTGTGTATAGAAACCTAATACTGACAAAATGTAGATGTGAGACATTTCAAAATGTAGCATTAAACACTGATAAACAATACTGTTAGTTAAATAATTCAGAAGGCATATAAAAGGAAAGAAATATGTAATTTATGATAATCTTCTATTATGCCAGCTCATCACCTTAGTTTTCCCTTCTTTTTTTGGAGGGTTTTGTGCACACTTGCTGTTTCTCTCCCCGCCCACACCCGCCAAGCAACATTTGTTTAGTGCCTTTTAGCCACCTAGCAGCAAGAAAACACTTACAGGCATTTGCTAGCTAATCCTAGTTATCTATCTGAGCCACCTGGTTAACCCAAGCTAAAACAAACTCCAGAGCAAAAAATAAATTACTCACAATGTACTCCTTACTTCGTTACCAACTACACAGGTAATGAGTACAGTTTATATTTTTACCTAAGGCATTTTACCCAGCAAGAAAATATTAACACATTTTCTTGCTGGCTCATGCTAGTTATGCCCTTTTTTCTGGTTTATTATGAAAGAAAAATATTCATTAAATTATATGGTACCATAATATGCCCTAATTCATGATTAAAAACAAGAGCCGAATATGAAGATAAATGTGTTTAAAAGTGTGGTATTTGTACCAAAAATAGCATTATGTTCTCATGCTAGTCGGAAAAATAAAGGTTAGCTGTAGCTAAGTGGCTAGCAGCACTGTCTGAAATAATACGAGCGTTTCATAAGAGTGTTGAATGAGTTAGATGGTCCCCACACATGTATAAAAGTCGTGAAATATTAATGACCAGATCAACCATTAAATGTGTGGCGAAACCCTCCCAAAATCACGGGCAATGAAAGATAAAAAGAAGTATAAAGTGTTCTGTTTAGTCTCCATTGTAATCATTTAGCTAACAGTATTGTATGAACTCGCATTTCTTTTTTTCTGATAAACTTGTACTGCATTTTGTCAGTTTCGGGGCTTTGTGTTAGTGCCATGTGCAAACCTTAAGGGTACAATGCAAAACATAATTTATGTATTTCAGGCGAGTACAGAAACCTGTCTGTGGGATACTTTCACCTTCTTCTAATCAACTTCTGTCTCTTCATCAGGCGTGGTTTTCTTTAGGCTGCTAGAGTAACCCATATTATTTATCTTTTTTTCAACATATAAACATGTGTTTGTAGAAGATTGGGCTGAGACATGGGTGAAAATTAATCTTATAGCATTAAGTGTTTTTGTTTTTGTTTTTGTTTTTCCCCCTTTGGGAACATTAAGATGTCACAGGTGACACTAAAAGGATTTATAAAAGGAACAAATATTGAGGCCCTTCTCTTTGAGAATGAATCTTAATGGTATTCTTTATGAAGATTTACTGAAGAAACACAATAATATATGGTCAGAGTGGACCACATAGAAAGATTTTTAAAGGCTTTTTTTTTTTTTTTTTTTTTTTTTTTTTTTTTTTTTTTTTTTTTTTTTTAAAAAAATATTTTTTTTAAATTTTAAA